>JAFBJT010011235.1:21327-34940 GCA_016785325.1 Chascanopsetta lugubris | reverse complement strand
CACATGCCAGCACACCCACACACACACACACACACACACACACACACACACACACACACACACACACACACACTCACAAATGCATTCCCAAAGCTGAAGACAACAATCAATGTCGGCCAGTCACAGTTCAATAAGCAGACTAAACAATGTTGCTCCATTATTACTGTCTTGTTTAACCAACAGCACAAGAACAACACTGTGAATCAATACACTACCACACAACTGTGTGTGTGTGCATTGTGTGTTTGTACGCGTGCATCTGACACACTCAACAGAGCAGCCAGCAAGAAAAGGTCCTTGATGATTAAATGTCCACTTAAGCAGACCTTCGAGACATCTGTGTGTGTGCGCGTGTGTGTGTGTGTGTGTGTGTGTCAGCGCGTGCGTATCACTGCATGTTTGTGTGTGTCTGTTAACCAATTCTACGTATCCAGCATGGTGAAAACAGTAAATCTGCCCAGATTGATTTCCCACAGGCAAATTGGTAGCAACACTTGGTACAAAGCTTGAATACAATCAGTTGTGTTTCCACTGATTAGAGGGTCTTGTTCAGAGTATCGAGTGGAAACAGAGCAGGGCAGCCCTTACCTGAAACAGCACTTTAAAGTTGAGACGCCTTTTGAACTTTCCAAATAGGCCATTTGTTTATTTATCAACCCTCCGGTCCTATTGACGAGCTGCTATTAAAATTTCCGACATCTTATCTCAGTAATACTTACTTACTAGTAATCATGCAGGTATTTACACTATTACTAAACAATATATAAGCTGTAACAAAATTGTTTTACATCAAAATCAATATTGGATTAAACATTAAAGAAGTTTAAGAGAGGTTTAGTTAGAGGAATATACAGAGGAGTAGACGGAGACATGACAGTTGACCAGGGTAGGACTAGACAAACATACACCACATGTGCGAGTAAATGCTGTAGTTACATTACAAGGTTTACTGACCTCTAGTGGCTAAATGGTGTTTTGGCTTCAATTCATATCATTCAGGTGTGCTAGAAGTATTGAGAGACTCTATTTAGAATGATTTCAGTCATGTTTGTATTTAGTTCAAAAATCTTTACATGTCATGGTACCGCACTTGGGAATAGTCTCTCTTTCATCATGACTCTCGGAGATCAGACGTTAAAAATACAACTTAAGCATAATCGGGATATTTGAAGACCACCGGTGCTTCGTGAAGCTCAGGTCACGACAAAGTCTGGATAACCCCCGATGGCACCAGCCGGTCTGAAGCTCCGTAGCATTTTGTTATCTTAACTCTCTGCTCTGTAAATAATTCATTGGACACACCTCCCCTCCTGGGCGCTAAAGACCAAAAGTGATGGAACTGAAAGCTTAAAGGACTTGAACTAAACTCTAAAACAGCACAGGGTGAAGGAAACTATGCTGGGAAGGTGAGAATCCCACAACACAGGTGTAATCCATTTGAGGATTAAATGAAGAGTAACAAGGTTTCATCGAAAACTCTTAAAATTAAGTGCCATGCTCCAGAGTATAAACCTTTCTGAGCTACAGAGAGTAAAAATGTCTCTTCCTGATCACCTTCATTAAAAAGGAAGTATTGCATGGAATATTTTCATCAGGTTCGAGCCATTGTGCCCCAGGATTTGGGAAATTTGGATCAAACGAATAACTTGTTGCTTGTGAGAGGTTATTTCGGTTTCGGCAGAATTGTTGCCAAAGTTCTTACCCGACCACGACTGACTGAAAGTAGTGAAACACTGACAACGCTCCCTCGAAGTTTGACTGCAGAAACAAAATGTCGACTCAGAACTGACCACTCTGTCATTAGTGCAGGGTTCACTACGCACTCAAACTAAAAATAAACTTTTGTGAGTTGACCCGAGGCCAGAACGGCAGCCCTGCCCCCGTTTTCTGACAAGACCTCAGCACCGAGCAGAGATAAACCGAAACCCTGGAGGGGCCCAGAGGAAGAAGCAACACAAATAACCACGGCAACAATACAAGGATTTGGAGGAGCTGGAGGGAGCCGTGGGCATTGCCTGGCTTTAGTCAGCTACTTTCTGCTTCTTTTTGAAACTGTTCCTTGGGTGTGGATGACATTTCTCAGAACAGAAGAGGAGGGGCAGAAACACTTCAAATGTTTCGGCAAAGTTTGCTTCCTCGTGTCTTTTGTTCAAAGTTGAAATCTCCCTTTCCCCCAGGAAGGACGACAGAAGAAAGCTGAGAGGGAGGAGACTCCTGCAGCGAAAGTGGTGAGAGATGAAGAGGAAGTCGGCACAAGATGGAGCGAGAGGCAGAGATGGATGCAGGGTGAGGAGAGAACGGAGGGAGGTTCACTCGCACTTACTTTTGATGTGGTGCTTTAACCCGGCGGTGACACGATGACACGAGTCGTACACTCATTCATCTGCTCGCATTAAAAGTAACCCCATACGGATGACATCACCGCTACCAATACAAGACATGTAACTCACAGATGGCCACTTGCCACACGATGCATACCAGGAGAATATTTCAACAAGTGGGCAACAATGTGGCGATTGTGTGCAGCTGGTGCAGTTGCGACCAATTTATTTAGGGTGGATGTCCTTCCATGATGAGGCACACACACACACACACACACACACACACACACATACCAGCCAGGACTGGTTATAATACTCTTCAAAGGGTGGAGATCCTTGGAAAAACATTGTTTTTTCATGTGAGCACAGAGAGAAGTGGCCTGGTCAAACGCATTTCGCTTAAAGGTCCCACATCAAGGTCAAACGCAGGACGGCAGTGATTATTAGAGTAAACTTCCACATATTATATAGATGATGGTGGCTCAATATGTCTTTGTCTACATCAGCATAGTAGAGTTTAATCCTGGTGTGACCTCCATCATTTTGAGTGGAATTTGAATGGCTAGCATTACCGGCCAGTGTTTAGTTTGTGTTTGTGGCCACTGCACTTTTAGATCACTGTACACTTATGAAAACATAGTTGTCTTTATCTTACTCCATTTCTGCTGACAGATCTCCTAAAGGTCAATAGATACTCCGCAAGAACAGAGAACCTTGTTCTTGCAGCTTGTTCTCGACACGTCATCTGGGCGGAACTTTGTTCTTCTTCTTGTGTCTGACAGCTGTTGTGCGATTGGTCTGAAAGGTGTTTTTGTTCTTGTGAAGTATGTTATGTCCTGGCCAGAAAGAATGTTGTTCTTGATCTTACAGCCCAGGGAGCAAGAACAAAGTTCTTTGTTCAAGAACAAAGTTCTTTGTTCTTGCAGAGTAAGTTCTTTGTTCTTGCAGAGTATGTACTGAGCTTGAATCTCAACACACTGTACCTTTAATTGGAGTCAACCTTGACCATGTGTGAGACTAAACGGAAGCAGTTGTATAGTGGTGCTGCAATAAATTAGCAACCTGCTGAGTGAACCTCATCTCCCCCCTATTGTCAGCTGGGATTGGAACCAGTGTCCTCCCCCACTTACCCCCGCCCCACGGCCCTTGAAGAACTATTGAAGAATATAGATGATGGTTTGATGGATGCATTTTTGTACAGCTGGTGTTTTCAGATCATACAAATTCTGCACTCATCAATTTGACACAAGCTGCGGTTCATTTCTCAAAGGAAGGACGGCCGTTATCAGAGTGTGATAACAATTACATAATGTCCTCACTGGCTGTGGAACCTGCTTCACAAGGTCTGGAGGAGCAAATAATCCCACTAATGTCATCAAGCAGATTCTGTCTAATTAAAGATATAATCTGCGTCCATTGTATAAAATGTAGGATCCTGTGGTTCGGGAGCTGGATCTGGTCTCAAGTGAAAACACCTCAGCAGCAGATTTTTATCATTATTTGTAAAAATCTGTCTCTTATGGCAAACAGACTGAAGCTGTGTGTGGCTTTTCCACTCTCATCAAATGATGCTGGTTACATTCAGCCATTTACACACAGCACTATTACTGCTAAAATCATAGTATATACATTTTCATAACTTCCTTTCGGAAACTCCCAACTGCCAACGAACAAGACTGGCCCAAGACAGTGACAGGACGCACTGGACCTGCCAAGAACACAACAGTCACTGCATATGGAGACACAGCTACTCTCCCTATGTCCACTTTAACTGCCAAACTAATCATTTCCCGCGTGCATGTGTGTGTGCGTGTGTGTGTGTGTGTGTTGCGCCTGTGCGTGTGTTGACTGGCCTGTCAGGAAACCCCCTTGTACACTGGTGCTTGAGGGCAGAAACCCTTATCCCTTGGTGTACTTTGTGTGTGTGTGTGTGTGTGTGTGTGTGTGTGTGTGTGTGTGTGTGCCCGTTTTGGCGGGCCTACTGAGCCACATGTCATTAGACAGTGAGCCAGTTTGTGCTGAAAACCGTTAGTGCGCCGCTCCACCAGCTGTGCCTCAGGGAGCGGATGATGATGACAAAAATGAAAAAGCAAAAAGCAGGAAAGCCTTTGAAACCGCAGGATCACAGCCTGACATATTCAAACACCTACAGTATGTGTCACTCTATCATATTACATTCAATCACTGCCTGTACTGATGAACTGATCTTCATCACTGCTGGGATGGAAATTCTTGTCTCTGTTTGTCCATGAGAGGACGTCCATCATTTGACTTTGCTGTGAGCTGAAAACAACAAATAAAGTGTTTGTGGGCCGCTGTCACAACTTGCACCCGCAAACAAGAAACCGCTCTCTGAACCAAAGGCTCTAAATACAAAACAGACCAATTTTCACTTTGACTACTGAGAAGTGGGAAACTAAAGGGGTGGGAGAGGTTTTCTCTGTAAAGATCAACACAACAACAAAACATAATTCTATTATTGAAGAACAATCATAAATGCATATATTACTATTAATTCACTAGCATTGTGTCATTAGCACACATTATTATTGGAACCAATTTTGTCCACACATCAATAAATAACTGGTTTGGTTGCAGGAAAAAAGGTGAATATCTGACAAAAGGTTCAACGGTTATTGGGGCTATATTTTCATTTTTGCTGATAATCACTATTTGTTTTTATAATCATCACCAATAATGTGAACTCAAATTTGGTTGGACTGTAGATGTGTGTCTCACCCTGTTGATGTTCAAACTTAAAGTTATGATCAAACGTTTGAATAAAACAGATTCAGTTTTGTGTTGGGGTTCGTTTCATCTTGTCGAGTTCCAAATACCAGTTATAGCCTCAATAACAACTCATAATTCGTGTCTGCATCAGCCTGGAAAAGACAGTACACATGTACGTATGTACATGTCCCTTGTCATTTTGAAATAATCAAAATGAAATGATTTAAACTGCATCAATATGAACAAACTGGTGTTGAGAAAACACATATATAACCCTGATTAAAAGCACTGCGGCTCCAGACAGAATAAAACAGTGTTCCTCATTACTGCCTAAGTTGTTTACTACATCAAAGTAAATTCTTTGGGAAACTACAGGCAAAGACCAGTGGCTGCAAGTGGGTACATTTTTTTCCCTCCATGATTTCCCAGTGCCCCAGAAGCAATAATTAAACATATAAATAGCACATGGTGGAGAAAACCATGTGTTTCTTTGTCAATTTGCTTGTCGTTTGTTTCATGAATTTTCTCTCAGATCAAGACTGAACGTGCGCCTTTGCCTTCCATGTAAAGATTACATCCGCATTTCATCAGCTGACAGATCACAGCGGGAGCCTCGGGTCTGTATTTCCTCCCAAAACACATGTTATGATGTCATTCTTCAATATTTCTTGAGCGGGGTGTCAAAAGATTTAAACAAGCATTGATCCTAATTTAAAGATGTGGATTATTCACAACAGCAACAGCAGCCAAGTTTAGATTCCTGACTGAATACATGAGACGGTAAATGAGCTGAGCATCCTGTGTGTTGTGGATTTAACTTGGAAAATATTGGTCCGGCGAAGTGGTTTGTGATGATTCATAAATAAACAACAGCACATTGAATCACCCCACACATACACACATGATTCAAATATGGTGTTTATAAAGATGGGGCAATGTGTCCCATTGTGAAAGAATGAAATCAAAAGACTTAATATGTGGGAGCCATAATAATCCTGAAGTGGACTGCATATTAGTGATCATAGTGCGGGGCCACAACACTGAGTTTGAAATAATACAAATGTTCTTCCAGTCATTAGTACCAACTGTCAGTCGTGATGGTTACGCCCCTTTTCTACAACTTCATTTAGCAGACACTGCACACTACTATCCAAAGCAACTAATAAATCTGAGGGTGGACAGAGAACCACGAGCCCCGCAAAAATCAACGGTTAACTATGGTTCCGTGGTATCAAATATCAACACTATAAATGATGGGACTATAACGCAGAGTATACGAATGGACAGAAACCATGTGAAGAAAGAATCTTAATTACATCTTTAGGTACTTTGAGTGAATAGAGAGGTTTGACTCCCTCTTTGCAGCCGCAGTAAGTTCTGCTCCAGCGTTTTCAATAGAATCTCGAGAAAATGCGCTAACGTGGAGAAGGTGAGGAAATAAGCAAAATCGAGGGCCACCCGGAGGGCAGTCCGCATGATGTGGCTTCCCTTTCAGGGAGTTTTCACTTCATCTATCTTTTCAAACGGCGTGCGGGTTAAACCCGACGTTTCTGTCCCTTGAGTAGGTTCGGTCTCTAACACCGTCGCCGTGGCACCTCATTGTAAACAAACGTCTCCACAGCCTCCTCGTGGAAATACATTATGAACTACAGTGAATGTCAATGAGCCCTGACCTCTGACCCCTCGCTTTACAATAATCCTCAGGGACGGAAACACAAATACCACAAGCACAGGCGGCCCCAGAGAGTGACTTATTGGGTCAGATCCCTTTTTTTAAATAAACATCAATAAATGGTGGTAAGACGGCCGATCCCGCGGAGCCACAGGGCTCCGAGGAGTGCAGCTAACAAGTTCGCGTACACACTTGTGCACACATCGACACACACACACACACACATACACACACACACACACACAGTGTGCGTGGGAGAGAATCGATGAGAACAAAGCACGGTGGAATCATGCTATAAACAACTGCACACAACAAGTCAGTGGCTTTGTAGTTTTACAGCTGAGTCACAACATCCAGCTCTGCAGCGTTACACTCTGTGCGAGAGACGCTGAATCTGTCAATGATTCAAAGCAGAATTCATCATGTTCCTCATCAACGCTACATCTAATCCAAACCTCGGCGGAGTTGGTCTCTCCCAACAAGCAAAACCCGACTGTCAGTAACACTCACCTCCCTGTCTGTGAGAAGCTGGACCTGTTGGTTACAATGTCCTTAACAAGAAGCTCAAATGAGGAATCCTCAAGTATGTATCTCCATGTGATCTGAATCTCGACATCTGATTTGACCGATACATCATTTGCCAGTTAAAACAAAAAAAAGTACTTCATGTCTTTATCAGATATGCCAACGCTGAAAGTCTCATTGTCCGTGTTCGAAAGAATCTTGCCTGAAATGAGGTTGTTATCCGACAGTGTGTTGACCGATCTTTTTCTATGACTCCCCTGCTGACCCGTCACATTTTTATTCATATCGCTTCTTTCTTATTCCACTCAATATTGAAGTTATTTCCCTACAGGAGGAGCTGATTAAATTCATTTCATATTCTCATAAAAGAAATGTATGGGTTCTGAGGCTCAGAGAGAACAAGCTCATTCATCTTGTGTAATGCAAAAACTGTTGAAAACACTCATCGAAACTCATTAAAAAAGTAGTTAAAGAGCAGATATATGTATATACATTTTCACATGAAGCCAGCTACAACTCTTTATGTCTGTGCTCTTCTACCCGTGGAGACATTGCCTCCCACTTTAAATTAAATAAATGTACATTCACTTGTATTTGTATGTCCCCAAACACACAGCATATATCATCTCAAAGCACGGGACCTTGATGATACATATATATATATATATATATATATATATATACATATCCATAAAATCATCACCCTGTGTGGGTCTAACGCTGCTCTGACATAGAACTGGAGTGAATCCCAATAAGATCCTGTTTTGCAAAGTTAGTCACAGTCTAATCGGACACAAGCCAAAAGGAGTATGTGTAACTGCTGTTGGAGCGTGGGGCTGTTCGCCATTGGCCACACTTCTTCTTCTGCTGCTGCTGCTGCTGCTGCTCACAAACTGCTGTAGGGGCTGGAGAAGCTGCTACGCCGGTGCCGAGTACACATGGGGACCTGAGCTAATGAAGGCAGCAAATGATCTGGGTGCCACAATGCAGAGCTGTGCTTCCAATTGACTGATTCTCTCCTCCAGTGGGGCAGAGAAATGTATTAACTGTACCATTATGTCGCAGCGAAAGAGGCGAGAATTACCACAAACGAGACACAGAGAGCGAGGGGAGCGAGAGGCCGACGCTAACAGCGAGGCCGCTGTATCTATGTGAGGCGAACAGAGGTAAAAAAAAAAAACAAGAGTTGGCAAGGAATGGGCTAAAGGAGGGAGGAGGGGGGGGGGGGGCTACAGTTTCAAATTCAAATGTACTGTAAATATTGAGCACAGTGATAAACAGTGAAAAGTGGACACTGTTTACTTTTGATCGACAAACAATGACAAACATTAAAAACCAGCCTGGTCTGAATCCAACAGCACAGACTTGTTTACTAATCCAAGATAAGTGCGTAAACCTCACCACAGACCTGCAGAGGCGTCACCGAATCACGTTCTGGACCAAAACAACCTTTTCTTTCGTCAGATTCCATGTTGAAAGCCACACTTCAGACTTGGCTGTATCCACTTCCTGAAAGAGGCGTGTCCTGACACAGCTCATTTGCATTTAAAGCTACAGACATAGAAATAGACAATAGAAAATCAAGGGTTTGTGGGCATGCTGGCAGATCTTTGTATTGTCATTACACTCTAAAAAAATAATAATAATCATGCCAAAAAATAGACTTTGTTTTTAAATAAGATATGACATTCCCCAAAATAAGTTCAATGCAAAGTGTCACTTCTTGTCATGTTTAATTGATGTTTGATGGTGATTTTGTTTGGACAAAGAAAAATTCACAATAATGCATGAGTTCATAAATATGCATTTTACTCACACATTTTACTTTATATTTAATCATATTCAATCAAATGAAAGGTAAATTATCTCACATATTCTAATGTGAACCGTTTCACGAACGTTATGAAATAAAATGACATGGAAGGTTTATAATTAATTCAGATACATACATTTTGCTTTTAGACAAGAATATTTTTGTATCATATTTAGCGTGGGAGGGGTATGGAACCTTTAAAGTGCGGGTCATCCAAGCGTCAGAGTAGCTACTTGACTTAATTCAAGTCCGCAAATGTTCAGTCATCCCCAACCCTTCACCAAACCGTTTCTATTAATAATCACGAACCCTGCTGTGTTTCCTCATCTCACACCCAGACTTGATGTCCCCATGTCCAAGTCACTTTATCTCTCTCCCTCCCACTCGCTCTACATCGCTCTCCCTCTCTCTTCTTCACCACCATTACGATCGCTTCTTTTCCTAGAGAGAAAAATTATTTCGAGACGCCACAGAGAGTCCCCCCCCCCCTCTCTCTCTCTCTCCCCCCCACCTTTCTCTACCTGCTTTCCTTTGGGGGAGTAGTAGAAGAAGAAAAAAACTGCTGCGTGCATGGATAATTCTGGAAAATGGCTATGTGATATTTTATCCTCACACACACACACACACACACACACACACACACAATGGATACGCAAAACGTGCCGCCTCAGCAAAGCTACTGCCCATATTCATTAGCCACTTAGAATGCTGTGTTCAGATGAATCAAAGCAAACTGCTTACACGTAATCTTGTCACCCGCCGAGTAAAATATATTGGGTTCCTCATTACAGTTGGAGCTGGGCCAGAAATCAGTGAATGGACCGGTTGTGCTACATGTTGTGTGTCTCATGTACAGTGTGTGTTCAAGTGCAGCGGAGTGACGGTTGTTTGTGGAGTCTGACCTGCAGCTGTGTGAGTCTGTTTGCATCTGTATATTTGTCATGTCTTTATTTTTCCTAACGCCACCTCAGGCCCAGGAACATGAATTACATCATGTCTGCAACAGACGACCCAAAAGCCCCCCCCCCTTTTCTTTTTTTACAACTTAAGTTAAAACGGCTTTTCACAGCATCCTACAGAATTACAATGTGCCCTTTCAAAAAAAACGGCAAGACTCCTGTATTCGTGTGTGTGTGTGTGTGTGGGTGTGTGTGTGTGTGTGTGTGTGGGTGTGTGTGTGCTCATGTGTGCAAAGTGCAGACGTAAGCCCGAGAGGTAAAAAGTTACAGTGGTGATTATAGTAATTATGGTTTTAGGTTTTTTTTCCCCTTCAGATGGACCACGAAAGATCACCAGACAGTTTGGCACATGCAGAGAGGAGGGAGGGAGCGGAGGTAAAAAGAAAAGAGTTACTGTTGGGGTGGGTGAGTGGGTGAGTGGGGGGGGGGGGGGGGGGGGGGGGGGGGGGGGGAGGAAAAGGGGGAACAGAGGAAGGGGTGAAGTGCGGGAGCAGGGAAGAGTGAACGAGGGAGGATGGAGGACAACAAAGGAGAAAACACGGTAACAAAGGAGGAGGGAATGTAGTGGCGCAAGATACGTGGAAGAAAAAGACTAATCCTGCAGGCGGCTTCCCGATGCTGCTCATTGCCCTCCTCCTCCTCCTCCTCCTCCTCCTCCTCTCACCACGCAAGGAGTTGGGCTTTTACAGTGCGCTTTTGTTTCCTATCAAAGAAGGAGCATGAATGTCAAGTTCTTGCAAAAAGAAAAAGAAAAATCTTCTCATTACTTTAGTTTCCCTACGTTTCCAAACTCCGTCCCTCCTTTCTTTTCTCACTCTGTAATAAGCTTTTCCTCGAAACAACAACAACAACAACAACAAAAGGGGGGTGGGGTGGGGGTGGGGGGGGGGATATGGGCTCGTGGACCCCCTGTCGTTGCATGCCGTCTTTTCTCAATGGCGGCTTAATTACATATTCATGGTGACACAAATAAGACTCTGTTGCTCCGACACACAAAAACAGCGCTCAGCCAAATCACCCTGTGCCCATCTGCTGGTCGTGTGTCAGCCCTTAAGTTACCGAACACACGTAGAAACGTTTCTCCATGTCGCACGTTTGATGATCGACAGCGTCGCCACATATCAGAGGCTCCAGCGCCGCAGAAAACCTGCGCCAGCGATAATGCATCCCAAAATCTGCAGCGCGTCGTCTACATGCCCGCCATGCGCGAAAAATCCGGAGACGTGGCAGATTGGTGCTTTGGCGTGAATCCAAAGAAAAAGCCCGAGACAGACAGGAGGGGAAGGGACAGGGGACGGAGGGGTGGAGGGGCGGAGGTTGGCGTCTCTTCGCACGAAAATAAATAAATAAATAAATAAAGTGTCTCGGATAGTGTGCTGCTCGTTGTTTCGGGGGCAAATAAAGCGGGCCCAGCTATTTACTGGAGGTTTTATGGTCTGAAATAAAAGGAATATACAGACCATGAAAAGCCTAAACTGCCGGCTGAGGAAAGAAGGCAAGGCCTTAAAACAAAGAGATGCGGGGTGAGGTTTCAATGGAGGGCAGCTGGCGTGGAGCGCCTTTTCTCTACCTGTCTCCGTCTTTCCTCGACTTCCAGCTCCATCTATCTGTGTCAGACGTGCATGTTTGTGTGTGTGTTTGTGTGTGTGTGTGGGGGGGCTAACTCTCCCTCCCGCACTCTGACTGATGAGTTCTGTGCCCACACACACACACACACACACAAACTCAGAATGTCCTGCTGCTCGCGAGCTCCATTCAGAAGGACAACAATATGTCGAGTGTTTGGGCCACACTCTAATTAAACAGCGTAAATCTCACTGGAGAAAGAGACAGAGTGCGGAGAGGCGGCAGCAGAGGAGGAGAGTAATCAAAAAAGAAGAGCTAGAGGAGAGGGAGGCAAACCGAACACCCGAGGTAGATGGGGAGAGGGAGAGAGGAAGAGGGAGAGAGAGAGAGAGACAGACAGACAGACAGACAGACAGAGAGAGAGGGAGAGGGAGAGAGAAAGGGGGGGACACAAACTCAGAATGTCCTGCTGCTCGCGAGCTCCATTCAGAAGGACAACAATATGTCGAGTGTTTGGGCCACACTCTAATTAAACAGCGTAAATCTCACTGGAGAAAGAGACAGAGCGCGGAGAGGCGGCAGCAGAGGAGGAGAGTAATCAAAAAAGAAGAGCTAGAGGAGAGGGAGGCGAACCGAACACCCGAGGTAGATGGGGAGAGGAAGAGAGGGAGAGGGAGCGAGACAGACAGACAGACAGACAGACAGACAGACAGACAGACAGACAGACAGAGAGAGAGAGAGAGAGAGAGAGGGAGAGGGAGAGAGAAAGGGGGGGGGGACAAATGGCAGCTAAGAGGAACTGAGATGATGGACATCAGCAGCCAAATCTGCTGCCTGGAACTTAGTTCACAGAGATCAATAATATTATATATTATAATAATATTTAATATCAGAGTTTAAAATATTCTCAGTTCATGCCTAAGGAAAAGAAAAATGACATGAATGTATTACATATTCTAATCTGTTCATTTATTTTTCGTCCTGTGACCAGTAATGGCAAACTAAGATCCAGAGATAGAGATGAAGGTGCTTCTACATCTGTAACGAACAGAACAGAGAATCGGATTGTAATCTTTTACAGTGTAGTACTGCACGGGACCAGTGGGGACTATATTATAGGGCATCGATTGAGAACAAACGTGTTATTCTCCCACATGCACCCGAACAGACACACACATACACACACACACACACACACACACACACACACACACACACAGGGTTTAGCACAAAAAGCCTGGAAACAAGAGCCCTGACTGAGGCCTTAGGTTTCGGAGGCCATGAAAAATTCATAATTCCAGATCTTTACATGAAACTCTAGAAGGAATTAGGCCTAACAGCAGGAGACGCTGGGAATCGCTTTCAGAACATTTCACTTCTCCCCTCTCTCCCTCCCTCTCTCTTGCTCAGCCTGTCCCTCTAGTAAACACGCATGTTCACACAACTCAAAACGTGCGCACACACACACACACACACACACACACACACACAGTCAGGCTCACACACACTTGCACAAAGAGGCAGATTTTTATGTGCCATCCCTGGGTTTTTCCCCAGCCGAGAATGAGAGATGATGAATAGTGCAAATGGTGTGACGCAGCCTTTTGAAAACCACTTATTCAAAAAGCGGAATTTATTTTTGCTTTTTTTTTTTCCTCAGAGGAAAAACACAAGTGAAAAAGTCCAAACAACACATTTCCAAGTTCTTGCAACGGGCGAGAGCTGTGATTACGAAGAGATTCTATTTACCAGAAACGAAATGCACAGATCTGCTCCCGAATTTTCAAAATAAAACGTATTCAGTAAGGCTGCAAGGCCACAGAGGAGGGAAAGAAAAGGTCTGTGACCATTCAGCAGCTAAAACAGAAAATAATCTGAAAGAAGTGAAGAGACACGAAACGAGAGAAAGAGAAAGTATAAAACGTTCAGATGATTTGGAAAGATGGAATCTGAAAAGAGAACGAGGGCAGAGAGGTCGAGGGAGTTTTTGCCTTTGCTGTGTTGCTGTGAGCAGCAGGAGGGTCTCC
>JAFBJT010011235.1:16327-18827 GCA_016785325.1 Chascanopsetta lugubris | reverse complement strand
ACAAACAGAACAAGGACACGTGCAGAGCAGGGAGAGAGGGAGGGAAGGGGGGGGAGGGGGGGGCGGGTTTCAATCTTTAAAAAAAAAAAAATGGAGGGTGGGAGGGCAGCTCTTTCCAAAGTGCACGCGCTAAAAGATTGAGGAGTTTCATGCCCGGGGAGGGAAAAAAATTAAAAGAAAAACATCAACAGTTTCACTTTCCAATTATCAGATTTCTCCGAACCAAAGTCAAATTGAGTCGCATGTTGTTGGCAAGGTGCAATTTATCAGACTTAGGCGGAAAGCACGGCTCAAAGCCTGGCCCTTAAATTGCTGCGTATTGATTTAACAGTAAACCAATAGAGAGGGGTCATAATGAATATTGGTGGGTGTTTCTGAAAAGCCGCTCCCCGAGGCAACCGGAGCGACATCACCTCCCATTACTGCCCCAAATTCAGCAGCACACGCTCCAAAAGCATGTCGGCCAATGAGGAGCCGCTTCACTGACGACATCCAGCTGCGGAGCCGGCAGGTTACGCTTCCCTCTATTAGAGGCACAATGGAGCGCGAGGATTCTAGTAATGTTTGTGGGATATCGGGATATTATGAAAAAGGAAAAAAAGTGTTTTTGGAATCGGTATTTTGCACTTTCAGGGTTTGTTCTGTGGATTCACAAGAAGGGAAAATGCCCATTGGACTCTAACATGGAAGTAAACCTGTGGATATTCTCGTCCTTGTGTTTGTTGTGATGTGTCTCCAGAAATCACTGAATTACATGTTATTTACACACTATTTCCTTCAGCGGGAACCTTCCAGTCACAGCCGTCGTCTGAATTTCAGGGGAATATGGCGGTGACGCCACTTCACCGACGGCCGCCCACTGCAGAGCCAACACTTTCCTCTCAAGTGGAATGATAAAGGCACAGTGGAGCGCAAAGATTCCACTCACTCGAGTGGGATATGAGGATATTATACCTAATCGGGGGTGAACTCCGCAATGAGTGGCCGGTGATGAGGTCAAACCTAAGTGAGCGAGGCCGGGGGGGGGGGGGGGGGGGGGGGGTAATTCAACAACGCTGACTTTAGTATGGGAGGGGGGGGGGGGGGGGGGGGGGGGGGGGGGGGGGGGGGGGGCAGTTAATCAGCTTGATAAAACAACAGAAGGGTTTGATGATGTTGGATGAATATGAAGGAGGCAGAAGGAGCGGGAGGTCGCAGGGAGTGAGACAGGAGTAAGAACCTTCTCTGGATTTATGTTCTTTACCTGAATATGCACAACAACAACAACAACAACAACAACAAGGAGCCCGGCATGCATGTTCATGCATGGTGCCATTACGTGTCAGGAGTCTTTTCTCATCACGTCCATCTCTGATGTTTGCAGCTAAACATTCTCCTGCAGTGTGTGGCAGTGTGTGTTACTATCTGTGACTGTGCGTGTGTATGTATGTGTGTGTGTGTGTGTGTATGTGTTGCAACGAGCTGTGTATAATTGGCTTCATGCTCGCGGCGGCTGCGAGTGTTTGTGACTTCTGATCAATTTTCCAATCTGCAGAGCGAAACCTGGTCACCTCCACTTTGCAGAGACGAGACATTAAAGTCGCCTATATATGTGATCACAGCCTCCCCCCCCCCCCCCCCCCCCCCCCCCCCAAGTCGCCTATATATGTGATCACAGCCTCCCCCCCCCCCCCCCCATCCTCCCATCCCCTCTCAGCCACCTATGAGTTTATTTCTCCAATTCATCAGAGCGGGCTAGAAGGCTCAACTGTAGGAGCCCAAACCTTAGTTAAAACTCCATCCAGGCCAATGAGGAAATGTGAAGCCACTTAACCGACGACGTGCTGCTGCAGAACAACGGGCAGGTCGCTGTTTCCACCCGGGTGGAATGATACAGGCACAGTGGAGCGTCAAGACTCCAGGTCACACGTGACAGTCGGTCAAGGGTGTAGGAGTTTGAGGTGTCCATGCCTCTGCCCTTGAAATGTGAAATGTAAACTTTTACTTTACTTTAGCGACCACCGCTCCACCCATTATACATCTACCCCTCAGCCACTGAGCTGCTGTGCGCGAGGCAAGTGCGTGGCGCCTCTCCGCACCGAAGAAATGCGCAGAACTATTTGTTTACGCGTGAAATCAGTGCGCGTGGACTCGACCCACATCAGCTCCATGTCAGAGGAATAAGGACGTTTTTTTGGGTTTTTTTTTTTTTTAAGGGGTAAAGTGCAGTGTGGAATCTTGACTCAGCCTCACTGGCATACCATACCACAACACACACACACACACACACACACACAAACACACACACCGTGTAGTGAAGGCGAGGTGGGGGAGAGACGCAGTTCCACAGCTGCGAGACAATTAACGTGATTATTCCGGGTGGGGGTCCGGGAGAGGACACGCTCTCGGGGGTCTTACCTTGCCCGAGTGCCGGCTGCACGAGCCCCAGGAGCAGCAGCAGGATCCCCGGCGTGGCGGCGCACATCCTCCCGCGTCCTCGTCCTCCTCGTCCTCCTCTTCC
>JAFBJT010011235.1:0-15146 GCA_016785325.1 Chascanopsetta lugubris | reverse complement strand
TCTACTACTACTACTACTACTACTACCACTGATACTGCTCTCACCACCAACACTACCACTACTAGTACTACTATTACTACTACTACTACCACCATTACTATAATTACTACCATTGAAACTGCTCTCACCACCAACACGACCACTACTAGTACTACTATTACTACTACTACCACTGATACTGCTCTCACCACCAACACTACTACTACCACTACTACCTCTACTACTACTACCACTACCACTGATACTGCTCTCACCACCAACACTACCACTACTAGTACTACTATTACTACTACTACCACCATTACTACAATTACTACCACTGAAACTGCTCTCACCACCAACACTACTACTACCACTACTATTACCTCTACTACTAGTACAACTACTACTACCACTGATACTGCTATCACCACCAACACTACCACTACTACAATGATGATGATACTACTACTACTACTACTACTAATAATAATAATAATAATAATGATGATTATCAACGATGTTTGAGAATAAATGATTTGCCCAGAAAACATGAGACTCCATGTTTCCCGCTGCTCATGATGAACTGACATAATGGTTTTGTTTTGTTTAATTGTTGAAATCTCAAAAAAACGTAAATCTTTTAAAATCACACTCATGATAATTTAACATGATTTAAGTGTTGGGTTCAAACCCGGCTGGAGTCCGATGCACCTTGAGTAAAAGCGGATTGAATTTGTCCCTTTGGTTTCCTCACCTCCAACACTGACACCCAGTCACCGGTAGGTGGCAGGGTTTCACCGTGGAATGACCTCAGCCACGTCTCGTGCTGCTCAGAGCCATGTGGTCCTGAGGAGAGAGGATGTGCATGAGCGCGATGGACTCTTTAATTCAAGGGTCGTCACATCTTAATAATGATAACAATTATTCAATTCATGATGTGGATTTGATTGGAGCGCATTCATTTTCAATCCAATCAGAGAGGAGGGAGGGGGCGGAGTCAGTGGACTGTGCGTAAAAGTGGATTTTCTTTTGTTTTCTTTCATGCAAATGAGATGAAATGAAATGATCTTATTGCTTCCACCTCCTTCCGGTCCGTGACCATCAGACTGCACGTATAAGAAACCAGTGGAAACGCGCCTTTACTGGCTCTTTGTCTCCCACCTCCACTTTGAATCAGGACCACGGCTGCGAGACCTGAGAGGCGTCACGTGACGAGAGAGAAAGAGAGGGAGAGTGGGAGAGAGAGAGGGGGAGGAGGAGGAGCTTGAATCTATAAGACTTGACTCCACGCACCATCAGCACCAAACTTGCAGTCTCTCCATCATCCATCCATCCTCCTCTTGCGCACGCGCGCTTTTGCATCCACGCACCGTCGTTTTCTTATTTTCTTTTCCTCTTCCTCCTCCTCCTCTTCCTCCTCCTCCGGTGGAAGGTGTCCAGGTGCATCCCTGCACGGTTCGCCGGACTCCCCGCTGAGTTGATTATGGTCACAACCCCCGCGGTGCCAAGGTGGAGCCACCGCGCGTCTCTCGGATCGGTGCGCTCCTCCAGGGGCTGGGATGCGCACCGGGCACCTCCCGCTTCCTGCCGGGGTTCGGGTCTGAGCAGGAGTCCAGCGCCGGACCGGGCCGCCGCGGCCGGAGGAGCCAGTCCACCCGGAGCAGGATGCCGGTGATGAGAGGGCTCCTCGCCCCGCAGAACACCTTCCTGGACACCATCGCCACCCGCTTCGATGGCACCCGTGAGTAACCGGGCAGAGCTCCCCTGCTGAGCTGCACAGTACTACTCAGGTACTGTGCAGTACTGCACATGTACTGTGCAGTACTACTCATGTACTCTGCAGTACTACTCAGGTACTACTCATGTACTGTGCAGTACTACTCAGGTACTGTGCAGTACTGCACAGTAGTGCACAGAACTGCACATGTTCTACACAGTACTGAACATATACCACACAGTACTGCACATGTACTGCACAGTACTACTCATTACTACACAGTACTGCACATGTATTGCACATGTATTGCACAGTACTGCACAGTACTACATGCAGACTTCTATAGTACTGCATGCTCTACTATTGTACACATTCAATACACAACCAGGATGATTGCAGCAGTTTCCTATTGGAGGGAACTAAAAACATGTTAAAGGTGCAGTGTGTGAGATGTGGTGACCTCTAGAGGTGAAGTGTCATGTTGCATCATCGCCTCACTCTTCTGAGCATGAGGAGAACCTGTGGTCGGCTTCAAAAAAACATGGCGGCCCCGTAGAGAAGGGCTCATTTAAGGGTTATGGAAAAATAAAACATTTAGGTGATTATTAATTCATGAACGTGTTTTTGTTCTGTAATATTTTTAGAAATAACAAAAATGACCAACATCCTACACACTGCACCTTTAAAGCTGTAGTGTGTAGGACTTAGTGACATCTGGTGGTGAAGTTGCATATTACAGCTGAACCCCCATCACCTCAGCCCTCAACTCCAAACGTGCACCTGTTGCGGCCTTCGATTCTCTGATGCACAACATGGCGCCCTCTAGTGGAAAGGAGCTGCTCTATAAAGATACCGAGCTCATTCAACAACAATCTGTAGATTCAGGTGATAAATACTCATAAAACACCCAAATAAAGATTCTGTATTGAAATAGAAATGGAAATAAATCTGACACACTGCACCTTTAATGGAACAAATACGGATCAGCACAGTTTTCTCTTTTAATAATCGTGGAAACTCAACACTTGGTTTTATTATTGACATAAAAAACAACATGGGGCCTTTCTGAAGATGCCCCTCATGTAAACGTCCTGTTTCTGAAGTGATGAACACATGAAATGATGTGAACATGCTGCTGTGTTGTGCTGCTGAGGCTGTGCTTTATGAGACATTGATGCATAAACTGTTGTTGTTGTGCTCTGTGTTTTATCACTGAACAAAGAGAGAGAGGGAGCGAGCGAGCGAGCGAGAGAGAGAGAGAGTTTCACACCATGATCCTCACACTGATTCATCCGGCAAGTTTTTACACATGGAGCCTGCAGGTGCTGAGAGAGGCTGCTCGCTGTCTGGGTTCGTTTACACGTTCATGCAGTTTAATGCTTTAAAGGCTTGTTCGTAGAGTTGGGTCTGTGTGGACCGACTCATTGGCAGACAGACAGACAGACAGACAGACAGACAGGCAGACAGGCAGACAGACAGGCAGTAGAGTGGAGGTACTTGTCTCTGACACTCGTCCTGATGACATGTTTAGGTTCCTCTGTCTTCTTCTTCTTCTGTGGTTTTCTGTGGTGAACAGATGCGACGAGCAGCACGCGCGTGTTCACCGAGCCCCTGCTGGGCGAGCGAGAGAGAGAGAGTCTGTCTGCGCTGACCATTTAAGCGTGTGTGTGTGTGTGTGTGTGTGTGTGTAGGGGGGGGGGGGGGGGGGGGGGGGGGGGGGGGGGGGGGGGGGGGGGGGGGGGGGGGGGGGGGGGGTTGAGCGAGCGAGTGTCGCTCCAAAACTGCATGAAAAAGATTAGTCGAGCACGTGGTGAGGAGGAAGTCGCTCAGAGGCTGATTCACTCAAGTCTTGTCCTTGTTTCCTCTCCTTGTTTCCTTCCATCTCCTCTTTTCTCTCCCAATCTCCTCATTTCCTTCCTTGTGTCCTCTCCTTCTCTCCTCTCATCTCATTTGCCCTCGGCTCTGCTCATCTTCCTCTGTCCTCCTCTCGCCTCCTTTCCTTGCCCTCCCCCTGACTCCTCTTCCTCTCCTTCCTCTCCTTTCCTTCCCTCCTCTCCTCACGAGAGCATGTGTATGTGAAACACCATCATGCAGCAGCAGCAGCAGCAGCAGCAGCAGCATTTCTCTGCATTATTCAGAGGAGACGCTGGTGTGCATGTTGCCTTCACACACACTGACGCACAAGTCAAGAGGTGGAACTGAACCCCCCCTCAAACCCCCCCCCTAGATGAGCCCCGGCCATGTAACGCGGCGGTGGTGTGCGCGTGGCTGTTTCTGTGCGAGTCTAAAAGCAGCGGCCCGGCGCTTTGACTGAGGTGCCGATAATTACACGTCTCCAGCTGAACATGTGGCGTCATTGTAATTAACTCACATGGACGTCAAGAATCTATTGTGGCCTTTCTGCCTGTCGGGGGGGGGGGGGGCTGAGCAGCTGTGGGGGCGGGGAGGGCGTGAGTGTGTTTTTATATGTGTGTGTGCGTAGGATGATGAGATGGGAAAGTGTGTGTGTGTGTGTGTGTGTGTGAATATCAAAGGACGGCCGCTGTCACCCCTGACACACACACGTCTGTTTGAAATGTGACTTTAACTTTAAATCAAAGGCTGATGGTCGAGTCGCTCCTTTGTTTACGATCACACAGTTTTTTATTTGTATTTGTTTTGTGTGAATCAAACGGAAACGGAATCAAACATCCATTTTTCTTTGTTCTCTGCTGAAAACTGCTGCTCCCGTGTTTTTCTCTTCAGGACTTTAACTTTGGAAAAAGCAACAAACGAGGTTTTGTATTAAATGACTCATCAGCCACTTTATTAGGAACAACCTCGTGTCGACCAAACGCACAAACTGTCCTCCAGGTTTCCCTCTTGCTTCTTTGCTTCCTGGTCTTCCTTCCAGTGGTTGTTTCGGGAAACAGCGCCCCCTCACAGGCAGCTGTAGTAACTGCGTGATGTTGTCCAGGCACTTTGGTCCACTTTAAAAAGTGAAGCTCAACCAAATGAAGATGTGAAATGTTTTTGCTGTTCCCCGTCCAAAGGAACCAAGGCTCTCGTTTTTTTAATTTTTATTATTTAAAAATAATAATTTATTATAAAAACACATCTGATGTGAACGCAGCGATAACAACAGGTTTGCTCGTCATTTGTCAGTTTGAGTCACTGCTCTCGTTCTGAGTACTTCAGAGAGCAGCCATGTTAAAAACACAACACTTGACATTGATACACGTACACGCGCACACACACACACACACACACACACACACACACACACACCTTCATGTGCAGCTGAAGTGCTGCATCACACTGCTGTTATACTTCACAGCTCCTGAGCCACACTCTCGCAGGAAGTCCATTATTTATAGAATCTCTCATGATGAATATCATAGCTAACACCTCAGCAACGCATGAAGAAAAAGAACACACACACACACACACACACACACACATTCACACTTGTGCACGGTTCTAAATATGAGATCTGTCATGACTGAGCACCCTGTGAATCTGTTTAGTTATTTTCCTCCTGTAATCAGCGGAGTCCTGCAGAGAGCTGCTTTAAACCATCATTTCAAATGTGCTCAGATTAAAGGTGCAGTGTGTGAGATGTGGTGACCTCTAGAGGTGAAGTGTCGTATCATCAGCTCACCCTCACTCTTCTGAACATGAGCAGAACCTGAGCTCCACTTCAGTTCTTGTTAAAACTCTGAAGATGTTTAGTTTGTCCACTTTTACTGCTGTAAAAACATGGCCGCCCCCGTAGAGAGGAGCCACTCATGTAAATATACATGAATGGGCTCATTTTAGGGAAATGGAAATAATGAAATAACAAATAAATAATAAATTCATGAAATTGTCAGTATGTTATTGTTTTGTAATATTTGTAGAAATAACGAAAAAAGTAATAAAAACAAAAATTACACACTGCACCTTTAAAAAAATACAAAATAAAAAAAATAAAAAAAATTTAAATATCCGCCTGGAGGAAAGTGTGTGGAGCGAGAGAACGAGGGGATGGAAAGAGTTCTCCGAAGACTCGGCATCAGCTTCGTGTGTCGTTCAATCAGTGTTGATTTCCTGCTGCTGCTGCTGCTGAGCAGCAGCAGCAGCAGCAGCAGCATCTGTGTGGGACCACATCTGTCAATTGCTCCTATTAATTGAGGGGGTCTTGGCCCGGTTGTAATCAGGTTAGCGGCTGCGCTCTGCTCTTAACGAGGACATGTGCCGCCGGCGCTCTGCATGTTCTGCCACCGGCCCGAGGGCTTCCTTCCTGCGGTCCGCCTCCCAGAACCAGAACTATCACCTCAGACCTGTCGTAGATCCACCAGAGACCTGTCGTAGATCCACCTGAGACCTGTCGTAGATCCACCAGAGACCTGTCGTAGATCCACCTGAGACCTGTCGTAGATCCACCTGAGACCTGTCGTAGATCCATCAGAGACCTGTCGTAGATCCACCAGAGACCTGTCGTAGATCCACCTGAGACCTGTCGTAGATCCACCAGAGACCTGTCGTAGATCCACCAGAGACCTGTCGTAGATCCACCAGAGACCTGTCGTAGATCCTTCAGAGACCTGTCGTAGATCCACCTGAGACTTGTCGTAGATCCTTCAGAGACCTGTCGTAGATCCACCTGAGACCTGTCGTAGATCCACCAGAGACCTGTCGTAGATCCACCAGAGACCTGTGGTAGATCCACCAGAGACCTGTCGTAGATCCACCAGAGACCTGTCGGAGATCCACCTGAGACCTGTCGTAGATCCACCAGAGACCTGTCGTAGATCCATCAGAGACCTGTCGTAGATCCACCAGAGACCTGTCGTAGATCCACCTGAGACCTGTCGTAGATCCACCAGAGACCTGTCGTAGATCCACCTGAGACACCTGAGACTTGTCGTAGATCCTTCAGAGACCTGTCGTAGATCCACCTGAGACCTGTCGTAGATCCACCAGAGACCTGTCGTAGATCCACCAGAGACCTGTCGTAGATCCTTCCTCCTTGGATGTTTTACAGATCAATCATCCATCATAGATCGATAGGTCTATCATCCTAATTCTGTTGTAGATCAATCCATCACAGATGTTACATATCTATCTGCTGAAGTCAGTGATGATGTCATACTCATTCCGGCGTGTGAGTTTGAGTGAATCCTGTTTTCGTGTCGTTTCGGTTCAGAGTTGAACCTGAACGGAGGGTTTTTCTGACGATTGATTCGAGTGTTTATTTCTCATTTGCGGTCGAAGACAGAAACAGAGTGTTTGTGTTTCCTGACAAACACTTTCTGAGATTCATCCTCTGAAAAGGCCGAGAAACCAATCAAGAGAAAGACTTGTTGCTGTTGGTCACTCTTTGTGAAACCAGCTTCACTCTGCTTGTTAAAGGGTCAGTTTCACTGATATCGAGTTTTCTTTATGTGCAACATGTAAATACGCCGGAGTTCTTCTTCCCTGAATGTGGAGAATCGATTACATCCTGTTTCCAAAACAGAATCCAATCTCATCTGCTGGGAAACTGATCTGCTCAGCCCTAATTTAACCCCATTAGCTCTGATGGGGGGCATTTATTAAAGAATGCTTCGGCGTGGCAGTAAACGAATTAGCAGCAAATCAATAAGTGTGTAGCTGCGATTGTTAACGAGCTCCATTTCATAACAGAGCAACGGGCAGAGAGACGCCCTCTCCTCTCCGTGCGCTCCCAGTTCTGACGCCATCTCCGAAGCCCGTTTCCTGGCGTGGCCGGGAAACGGGCTGATGGCGCCGTGTCTGCGCGGCGCTGAAACAACCGTCAAATGATCTGACGTCTCTGTCTCCTGCCTTCATCTGTCGCTGCGCCTTCCAGCCTGTCATCAGGCGCCTCCCACCCTCTCCTTGTTATTCACATTAGTGTGTGTGTGTGTGTGTGTGTGTGTGTGTGTGTGTGTGTGTGTGTTGGTGGGAAAATTGGTGTATGTGCCGCTGGGGGCTGCAGGAGGACGACTGTCACCACTTTTCTTTGCCCTGTGTTTGTGTGTGTGTGTGTTTGACAGCGCAGATTCTCAGGTGTGTGTGTGTGTGTGTGTGTTTGACAGTGCAGATTCTCAGGTGTGTGTGTGTGTGCGTGTTTGACAGTGCGGATTCTCAGGTGTGTGTGTGTGTGTGTGTGTGTGTCCTGAGGCGCTTTGTGCTCAAACTCCCTCCTGAGCAGATGTAATGATAGACCTGATAATAAAAGCGGCCTCCTCTCGGTGACTCTCCGCACTCAGCATCTGAAACAGCGACGTTATGTTTACGACGTGGTGCTAAAGTTCCAGTTGTAAAGTTGTGTGTCTGTTCTCTTACGCGGATCAGCAGGATCCTGCGGCTACGGAGATGGAACTCTGAGAATAGGTGTGTTCTCCTTAAACAGCTCCAGAAACATATTCAAAACATCCTTAATGTCTTTCAAATCTACATCAAACATTTAGTCAAATATGACTGAAACATCTGCTAAAACAAATTCCAAACATCTCACATACGCTCCAAAACATTCCTGAACATCTTCAAAAGCATCTTCCAAACTTTCCCCAAACAACTCCTGAAACATCTGCTAAAACAAAAACCCTAAACATTCCGGAAAGTTCTCACAAACATTACAAAACGTTTCTTAAAACGGGTCGAACATCTCCTGCCGAAACCTCTCCAAAAACATTCCTACAACGTCCTTCCAACATTTCCACAAACGTCGCTCAGCCCACCTCGGATCTGTGAGCCCGTCTTTAAAACCTTTCTCTAAAGTGATGGATCACATTCACTCGTCCCCTCAGATGCTCATGTCCTCTTCAAAGGACAATTCATCTTCATTAATCCTGTCATCATTTGAAGAGTCGAGGTCAAAGGTTGAAGCGCAGGTTGGTGTAAAGACCTCCTGAGTGTGTGCGTGTGTGTGTGTGTGTGTGTGTGTGTGTGATCAGAGTAAGAGGCGGGAGCAGTGAGTCCGAGGCGCAGCGCCGATGCTCCTGTGTGATGAGCTGGTGGAGCAGTAATAAGTCTGAAGTTGGAGCCACTCAGGGAAACGCTGGATGAGATCAAAGGAAGAATTCCCACCGGACCCTGGAGAGACGGAATCACCCTGTGAAGGTGGAGCTTTCAGCCCCAGAGGAAGAAGGTGCTGGTGGTCCGAGTGGAGGTCCGGGTTCCACAGGTGTTGTAGCTGTGTGGACCGTCGTCACGGCCCCTTGTGTAAATAAAGTCCAGCTGATGAGGAATGACTGTGGGTTTGACGCTTTGCTTTCAGCCGAGCGACACGTTTGATTGGTCCAGGAAACGTAGTTACCGTCCTCCCTCTGCCCCTCGCTGCAGCTCCTCTGCTCAGCCTCCGTCTCAAACTCCCGCCGCTTTTGAAGGAGCTTTTCAGAAACATTCCGCACGGTCAATATCAACATCTGTGGCGGCTAAGTGGCCAAGCCACTGCGCCAGCGCACATGCTGGGTAGAGCCATCTAGGATGTTCTGACCTTGGGGGTATCCATGGCAACCTGGAGACGGAGGCTAAGGGGTGTTAGCATATTCCATGGACTTTAGCTATCGGAGCCCGCTAGTTGGAAATATTCATTCTATGGTCGAAGCGGACAATTTCGTCCCCCTGGTTACTGCGCTGTGATTGGTCGCCCTGAGCCTGACCCGCCTCCCATCTCTTTGATTGACACCGCACGTGCTCACGTCTGCTTTCAAGCGTTTTGATTGACAGCTCGTAAAGACGGCTCGCTCTCCTGTGAGATCAAAGCAAAATACAAGCGCCTCCTTCGACCAGAGACGCGAAGTGGAACGGAGTTAAAAGGAAGAATTGATAGAAGTCTTGCACAGACTTTCTCGGGGTGGGACATGTGGTCACTCACCCCACCCTCAGGAACCTGCCCGGGCTCTGCCCCCCGCCCCCTGCTGTTCATCTTGGATAATGAACAAAGAGGTGAGAAGAGCTGGAGCGTCAGCGAGGCAGTGAAGAGAATTAATGAAGTCCTCAATCAGGCTTTCATAATCAAGCGAGCGAGAGCAGCATGGTGGAGAGTGTTCACTTCATTATTTCTGAATTGAACTGCGCCCATTTTACACTTATAGGCTCCGCCCACAGTCTCATCAATGATGAGAGAACTGGATCGATTAGGTTTTCAACAGACTGATTATTTCCAATGTTCACGGGCAAAGGCTCCTGGAACTGCAGAACCAAGACACAAGTACTCTCAGCTCCACACACACACACACACACACACACACACACACACACCCTGTCGAGCTGCATGTCTGAAGGCAGTGAGTGGTTTGAAATCAATAGCTGCCCAAACAGTCATCTATTATTCACAGCGGCTGTGAAAAAGAAAAACAATGGATTCTTTCAGCGTCCAGCTGCTTGTTACCACGGCTGCAGCTTCATTCAGGCAACAACCTCCACTGCTATTCACTTATTCTATATATATATATATATATATATATATAGAGAGAGAGAGAGAGAGAGAGAGAGAGAGAGAGAGAGAGAGAGAGAGAGAGAGAGAGATAATGGACACTTCAAAAAGTGCTGGAAAAGTAGAGATTATTATCATTATTATTGCTCTTGTCTTTTTTATCATTATTAATAAATTATTATTAATTATATTTATCATTATCATTCTAATTGTTGTTATTAATTTGGGGCAGTGACTCATTGGTTGGAGCAGTCACCTGGAATCAAGGGTCACAGGTTCGAAACCAGCCGGCACCACGCTGCAGTGTCACTGATAGTAAAAACGGACCGAACATTATTATTGATATTATTATGATGAGGAGGCTTCACATCCTCTAATCCTCTAATCTGATCAGATTAGAGGATGTGAACGTGACCTCACTGACCGTGGACATCAGAGAGGTGAGGATCCTCCGGTGTCCTGCTGTCAGTCCCCGGAGCCGATAAAGGCCCAGAGTCCCGGCCCAGTCTGAGAAGCGCCGGGGGAAACGGAGTCAGAATGTCGCTTTGAGTTCTGTCATCTCCGCTCGGCCTCCGTGTTCCAGCCGCCGCCGCTTCTCCTTTGTTGTTGTCGAACGCGCGAACGCAGCGATTCGTGAGGCAGCTCGAGGCGGGATCCGATCCGAGGCGGGCGCTCAGTCGGGCTGAAGGGGCGGGGCCTGAGTTTAATGGCGGTAAATGAAGGTGATGAAGCGTTGGAGCGCTCGCGCCGAACGAATGCCTTCAAACAGGAAGCAGATGAATCCGCGCTCCGGTCCTCGTTTCACCTCGGACTCGGTGGCGTCGCCTTTTCTTCAAACCTTCGAAGTTTAAAATGAAACCAAATACATTCGAAAACAAACTCCATTTTACCTCATCGTCTTTTTGTTGTTATAAATTAAAATGATTATAGATTTGATTCTTTAATCCAAAATTACAGATGAAACCAACAAGTGTTAATAGTTCATATTAACACGAATAATAATATGAATCATAAGAAATGATAGAAGACGTTTGTTCGTCTGTTTGAGGAGAATCCAAAGATTATTTTTTCAATTCTAAAGGAAAATAGCGACTATTTCCATCCTGACGCCGTGAACATTTATAATCGAATGATATAAACACATAAACCAAGGACTCTCTATCGCCCCCAGTGGCTGTGAGGAGTAAATGTCATGGGCCTCAACTTATCAGGCGACATGAATGGATCAAACTGTGGTTTGCTGCTCGTTTTTAAATGTTTCGTGTTTGTAATGAGAGGTTTTCGTGGTCAGGAGTCAAGTTTCCTGAAGCTGCCGAGTGGAAGCAGAGAAACCCGTCGCAGGTTGGGCTGTTTAAAGCTGGCAGACCCCTGAGCTCCGCCCCCGAGCACGGATGTTGAATTCCTACATCTAAATATGAGCGCTCTCCTCTGCAGCCTGGAACTCTGGCTCCCGTTCATGTTGTAATCTGCTCCTTTCAACCTCCGACTCAAAGCGCCAGCGTCAGGCGCAGGAGCAGATGCGGCTCGGCGCCTTTGAACTCGCGGCCAAACGCCGCGCCAGTCACTGTGCCGGCGACCTGCGTTTCCCGATGAGCTGCGAACCCATGACCTACTGTTCATGCAGAACCCACCTCTGAGGGCCGAGAGTTTGAGAAAGCACCGTCTCTAGCTGCCCTGTCGGCGTTTCCCCCTTTAAAGGTGCAGTGTGCCAGATTTCTCTCATTTTTTTCACCTCTAAAGTTAATTCAAAACAATAACATACTGACATGATCGTGAATTTATAATCATCCGAATATTAAATGTTTTCCCATTTCCCTGAAATGAGCCCATGAACACATATTTACATGAGTGGCTCCTCGAAGGTGGCGGCCATGTTTTTTACAGCTGTAAAAGTGGACGAACTAAACATCTTTTGAGTCGACCACAGCTTCTCATGTGCAGACGAGTCAGGCGATGGTTACAACACGCAACTTCACCTCTAGATGTCACCAGATCTTACACCCTGCACCTTTAACGCTCTGAACGCTCGTGTTCAGCCCTAAGAGCGAGGACTTGGCGGCGGCGGGCTGTGACATGCGGCGGCGGCGTAAAGGCGCCTGAGTCAGCAGATGGAGCGTGACCTCCCTCAGGACGTCCTCCTGTCGGCAGCTTTTGAAATCAATGTCCCGGAGGCGAACGTGGAGCTCACATATGGATCCACAGCCGAGTGGCCGCCCGCAGCCCCTCTCCTCTCTGTCGCAGATGCAAATATGTTTGGAGACCGGGACGCGACCACAGGCGAGAGGGGGGGGGGTGGTAGTGTCACAGCCAATCACAGCCCTCCTTCTTCCATCAGCGTCTCATCTGCTCCTGAAGTCATGAATCGAGGTTTTTACTGAGTGGGTGAGGGTTCGAGTCCCAGATGACTTTATATACGTTTTAGATACAGGTGTTTGCTGTTTACTCACTGCTGCCCCCTATAGGAGAGGTCGCACCCAGGTACTGCACATTCCTGGTCATATTACATGGATTAGACTCTTATTCTCTCATTTGTTTTAACATATATTCAATTATATATTTAAATATATTTATGTAAGTTTATATACTTTTGTAATATTTATTTGTTTATGTTTATATAAGTTTGTACCATTGAACTGCAGCTGTCGGAGGACAAAAATATATAAAATATAACAGAAAGCTTCACATCAGAGCCAACACTGGCAAATTATGTAAAGAAAAAAATGGATTATAAATGAGTTATTTATATTTATTCGGATTAATCACGTGACATTTTTCAATCAGCCCCGCCCCTTTAATGATCCTTGTTTTCCATATTGAACTCATGTAACATTCATGGCCACAGGAAACAAAACGTACAGTTCACTGCATCTTTTGCTGTGAATACATGAAAAGGAGGAAAAGTCACCCTGCCCTCTAATGGCCTGGCATATGTACTGCAGGGCACTTGTTAGCATTCAAATCACTGTTCATCATTTATTCATATTAATCAGTGATTTGAACGCTAACTAGTACGCTGCAGTACATATGCCAGGCCATTAGAGGGCGCCGTGACCTTTCCACCATGTTTTCATGTATTTGTATTCCAAAGACTCAGTTGAGTTCTGGGCAGGATCATTTTTTACAGCGTGGAGCGGAACTCCGGCGGGAGGGAAGGATCCACTGAGCGAGTGGGAGTGAGGTAAAGAGCAGAGTGTGATGAGAGTGAGAGGTGGAGCAGAGCAGCTGGACTCACTCACTCACTCACTCACTCACTCACTGCGACTCTGGCCGACTGACTGAGTCACTGACCTAAACAGGAAGTGGCAGCGAGCGCCTGGGGACCGACGCCCTCCACCTCCACCTCCACCTCCAGCCGCCTCACGCCGGACACCGACCGGCCTTTTCACTTCAGCATCCGTCTGAACGCGTGGATCCAAGGATCTGAGGATCTGTGGATCCGTGGATCCGTGGATCCGAGGATCTGTGGATCATGGATCAGTGGATCAGTGGATCTGAGGATCCAAGGAACCGTGGACCCGTGGATCTGTGGATCTGTGGATCTGTGGATCTGTGGATCATGGATCTGTGGATCATGGATCTGTGGATCATGGATCTGTGGATCATGGATCTGTGGATCATGGATCTGTGTATCTGAGGATCGTGGATCTGTGGATCCGAGGATCCGAGGATCTGTGGATCTGTGGATCCGTCCTGCTTGATGATTATTTCGGTGGCTCCTCGTGTTCACGGCGTCGGCGTGTTTGTTTTGGGTTCGGTGGACGACCATTATATGGCATCATTAGCTGCGCCACTCCTCGCCAGCTTCCTGCTTTTGTTTAATGCTGGTAAATATTGACTCTGGAGGAGGCGTTGGGGCTTCTCTCTCTCACTCTCACTCTCTCTCCATCTCTCACTCTCTCTTCTCTCTCTCTCTCTCTCTCTCTCTCTCTCTCTCTCTCTCTCTCTCTCTCTCTCTCTCTCTCTCTCTCTCTTCCAATATCAAAAGGCTAATAAAGAAAAACATTGGCGTGCTCTCCAGCGTGGCAGCTGGTTGGACGCGGCGCGCTGTGAAAAGAAGCCCTGTGTTGCACCTGTTAGTCCACACGACAGATCCACTGGAACTGGCTTCACTGGATCGTAAAGACCAGACCGGGCCGTCCGTTGATGTGGTGTCTCTGAAATGAGACCCCCCCCCCCACCCCCCCAGTGGAGACATGGTGCTACTACAGGCTGAAGGGGGCGTGGCTCTGGACACGCTGGACACACGAAACATGTGAAACTCTACACAAGTATTGACTTTGATTGAACTCTTCATACATGTATTTGTTAATGTATATATTTGAATCTTACATGTTTCATAGGAGAGATCATATTATATATTATAAAGCAGTAAAGCCCGTTCATGTCGATCAAATAATCAAACCGAACAGAACTACGCTCTAAAAATAACTTTAACATTTGAAAAATAAATATTTAAAATCATTTCCATATGATTTTATAACATGTTCCGTGTAAAACCAGTGTTTTCGATGATGCTGAATTTGTGTGAATGAATCAAATTTCAGCTTAAAAATAATTCCGATGAATTTCTTTAGTGTACAAAAAGGGGCGGGACAAGTTCAGTTGCTAACGTTGCACCTGGCGTTCTATTGGCTGACGGACTGTCGTCTGAGAGTGGAGATCCTCATGAATTCTCAGGATCTGCTCGTGGGTCAGTGTGTGTTTTGGATGACCACTGATGGGTGGTCTCTGTGTGTAAATGTGAGTGTAGTTTTCACGGCGCAGGTTGAATGTGAGATGAATTCCTCTCGGACTCTGAGCTGCAGAGCAGCGTGTTCACGCCTCTGCTCGTCCGCACTCTCTAATTGGTCGTACGTGTGAATCCAGCCTCATTTAGAGACTTTTCATATTCCGTGTGTGTGTGTGTGTGTGTGTGTGTGTGTGTGTGTGTGTGTGTTGCTCTTTTCGTACATTGCATACGTGTTCCTCCGTAGCCTTTGCAGAATCCCCTCTGGTCGTCCTGCAGCTCGTGGCTCCTGATTCTCAGAGAGCAGCGATAGCTGG
>JAFBJT010011170.1:93547-135503 GCA_016785325.1 Chascanopsetta lugubris | reverse complement strand
AGAGAGAGAGAGAGAGAGAGAGAGAGAGAGAGAGAGAGAGAGAGAGAGAGAGAGAGAGAGAGAGAACCATAGGTTTCTACAGAGTGCTTATGAAGCTCATAGTGGACGGTTGCCATCTTGCCTATGCCTCTCCTCCTCCTTCCTGGTTCCTCTAAAAATGGGCAAACAGGCGGAGCACAGGTAGAGGTGAGGTGGGCTAATGGTGCGGTCCCTGCATCCACAGGTGTCACTCAAGAAGCCACGGCCCTTAATTATGCACATTTTCCAAACCTCGATGAAATAACAATAAACGAGTCCGAAAAAATATCCATTCCACTTACAGTTGTAATGCGACCAACTGGGACTGTCATTTGTACCAGCTTTGAAACCTGTTTAATCACCTATAAGTTGACCACTTTAACGTGGGATCGACTCACTTTTGGAGCCAGCCTCAAGTGGCCACCCTGTGAACTGCAAGTGTTTCCACTTACACTCTTTTCCAACGTAAAATCCCAAGGCCCTCACACGTGAGTAAGTGACTGAACTGAATAAAAATGATTGAATATTGATGCTGATCATCTGATCAACTTAAACAAACCACAAGTCATATCATTTAAAAAGTGATTTAATGTTGTGGTTTTATTTTCCATGTCACCAAGTGATGAGTTGTTAAATGGAACTGGAGTGTAAGATGATAACACTTTGGAATATGAAATGTCAGAGCATCCTTGTTAGGTTTGCCGACGCGAAAGCTCCGACTCACGGCGAATGACAAGCAGCCATCTGGCCAGTCTTCTCCCCGAGCTTATTCACTCACCGCACACTGGAAGAGCTTTAAAGAGAAAGTCTCTCCTTTTGAAGGAAGGCTTTTGGCACTAAAGCTCTCCCTGGTGTCATCACTCCGGGGTTATAACTCATTCTGATTCAGATTCTATCGTATGTAATCATGACACTCGTGTGGAGAGAGAAAAAGAAGAACTTAAGCTCATTGTGCTTCCTGCCTGAGTGAAGGGTGTGTGTGTGTGTGTGGGGGGGGCCACAGAGAGTCCAGAAAGGAGGAAGAGGCGGAGATGCCACAGGGAGGTAGAGTGAGGGGGTGGTGGATTAAATCATCGTTGGAGGCAAAATCAGAGAATAAGAGCAAATGTGCTGGTGGCGAGCTGCAGGGTGAACAGTCTCGCGGGAGCATCACTGGCCTGTGAGCGGAGGTTTATCGCAGTGGTCAATGTCACAGCGACTCGTTACGTGATGTGCTGTTGTCTTCGCCTCATACGCGTCATAAAATAAATAGCTTAAAGTGTTTAGGATTTAGATGGAATTCGCCCCAAGAAATGGAATATAAAACGGATGCGCTCATGTTTTGTTATGAGTTTATAATCCCCTGAATGAATGAATATATGTATTTGTTATCATAGAATGAGCCCTTTATATTTACATAAGGTGCAGTTTCTATCTATTGAGGCCACTTCATTGCCCCTCTATGGTCCAGAATGGACAAAGTGAGATAATGTGTATTCAGCTACATGCAACTTCACCACTCACTACTTGTCACTAATTCCTGCACAGTGCATCTTTAAAAGGGTAAATAAAGGGTACAATGTTTCACTTTGGCCACTCTGGGTCTATCAATCAAAAATAGATACCGTTTGATAATGTGGCAGGAATCAGCAAAGGCTTACGGGAGTTGTAGTTTTCACCTTTATTTGCAATGACGATCAAAGGAGTTAATGATTTTCACAGATGAGGTGATGAGTCAGCACTTTACTTTAGGTAGACAACTGGCTAAGTAGCTGTACCACCGTTGAGGTGGATATGAGACAATTTCATGTCCCATTGACTTGAATACACGTTTGTGTGTTTGAATATCGCTTGAAATGTCATGCTTCAGTTAAGAATTGTTTCATCACTTTTCAGCGCTGCAGAAATGACTGTTTAGTCACAAATTAATTCACTAATTCATTTTGATTTGAATTTTAATGGTCTGCATTCATTTGCACAGAGGAGTGTTAAAGCTGGTCCCTGAAAACCTGCTTTAATTTTAAAGTGTCTCGTCATGATATTAAATTAACCACAAGGCTGACAAAACCCGTCCCCCAGAAAAACACTCTTGTTTATTAAGCATTTCAAATTCGAAAGCTACTTTCCCAGGGCTGTGTGGGTTGCAGTTTGGAAGTAAGTGACATCCCACCCACACGGAACCCAGTGCGATAAACATGAACACAGATTTCTCACAATTTAAATAAATAACTTTGGCTTAGCAACTGTATAGAAGCTTGATGAGAACCTGAATGAGGGGACAGGTTTGTCTCCGGGTGAACGGGGACACATCACTCAAAAACATTCGCCCACACGTGGTCCCGAGATGAGGCGTAATCAGTCAACATATAATCCCCCTGTGTCTGAGGAACAATTGGGGGGGACTCTAAAATATTCTCATTTGTTCTGTATAATTTGCATCATATTTAATATGATGGATACTGAATAGAACTCCTTTCAGGAACAAGAACACTTTAAGTGCTGACAAGTGTCATAGCGTACATTTATATTGATCTGTGAGATGTTGAAAGTGTCACAGTGGCTGATGTGACTGAAAATGATGCAGTGGAAAACACTGAATGCAGCAATAATAAAGAGAAAGACTTGATAAAATAATAAGGTAGTGTTACATGTATGGTGGGTAATGTGAGAGACTGGGGTAATTCTAGCGTGAAGTGCTAGCGTAGCTTTATTCAATCTCAGACGTTTCAAAAGAGCCTATTTGACGTGTTTGACATTTTCGCTTTTCGCTGAATTTGAAACTGTTACGAACGAGGCCGCAATTTCAAAAGCCCTTTCTGGATGTTGCTCGACTAACCAAAATCGTGAAGGTACGAGCGACAACGTCGCTGCAAAAGCCTCGACACTACTGCACAGGAAGCCTTCACATGACCCCCTTAAACCACCTCTAACACCATGGAACAGATATTGGATTTACTGGACCGCTGACACACAATTGCCGTAACCACTACAGCTAAAGACGAGGGCCCCCCGCCAAAGCAATGACATGACCTCTGAAGCCACTACGTGATCGCTAAAGCCATGATATGACCACATGATCACTAAAGCTACAGTGCAAGCACAAAGCAAGGCGAGGCACAGACAACACATGTCAACAATGACACAAGTCGTGGATGTTTGGCTTCTGTTATTTACGACTTCACCTGGGGCCATAACTGAAAGCTGCCACCAGGGAGCAATCAAAATGGCATGTACTATTGTTGATGTTCATACATAGTCAATGGTTCAGGCTGTGACCTGCACGTTTCACATAATGTTTGCTAGGATTGGCTCCAGCCCCTTAATGGCGCCCACAATGCAGAATACATTTCATAGATCATAGGTTCTATAGATGGATGGATGGATGATATATGGATGGATGTTTGGACTGCATACTGACCTCCTCCATCAGTGTTGGGGGGGGGGGTCCTTTGGAGCCAGTTTCCCGTTCCTCACTTTTCGGCTCCCTCTCATTAACTGAACCTCTCAAACGTAAAAACACCCACGTTGACATCGATGAGACGTCCTATCAACAGACTCCAAATGGCTTCACCCGCTATTACACCAACAGCTAAGCCTTTTAACTGCCATTATCCTAACAGCATCGGTGTAACGCTGACATGACAAGCTGTAATAATGATGCAGCACTTGTTCCTATAGCCAAGGTCCCCTTGTAGCTCGGGCTAATCGTGGCTATTACGACCAGAGAGGTATGACCATATCCTTTATTATTGGATGGAAACGGCAAAGGGGGCAGATGGGAAAATGGTGTTTCAGACCACAGGATTGGACTTTCCCGGACCTTACTCTGAGCTGCACTTGGATTAATTGAACCAGGCTTTTTGACCTCATTGAAAGGGCATGTGTCCAGGCATTGTTGCTCACACACACACACACACACACACACACACACACTCGGAGAAATTGACATGGACTGATTTTAACGTGACCTTATCTGCTGCCATGTTATCTCTGAGCGCACATCCACAATGCATGCATGCAAAACGCAGCTGGGCCTCTGACAGTAGAAAACAGATTATATGGCAAAGCAAAGATTTATTAGTAGAGTTTAATGGAATAGAGATGAGTAGATGTGAGGGGGATTTAAATAAATTAACCTTCAGTGGATTCCCTGAGGCCTGAGGGAGCGACAGAAGAGGGCTGAGGAGGAATTTTCTCCTTGTCACCCGACGTAATGAATACTGATGACGTGATGCCGGCTCGAATGCTCTCTTGATCTTGTTCAACCTATAAGTAAACATGAGCTTGTGTGAATGGACGGGAGATACCTAATGATGAAGGGGGGAGAGCGCGGGAAATAAACAAAATAAACTTTGATGTATTCAGGATGGCGACACTGAATGCCGAAACCTCGATGGAGGCCAAACATCATCCATACTTGTGGCGGAGCGTGTGTCGGCGAATGCATCATGTGCCGCACAGGCCTGGGATAAAGGCAGCGCATGTGGCAGGGGCGTGAATGAGCGGTGCAGAGGTGGAATGATTCACGACATAGCCTCGGAGGCACGGTGTAAAGGAATGACAATTGAACAGAGACATGGACAATCAAACAGGAAGTGATCCTGTACATGTAAAAAGTCAGAGTGGATGTGGCCGCGAGGTAAATACGTGTCCATAATCCCCCTCTAATCACGTATTATCAACTATATGCTCTTTAAGTGCAATGTGAATGTAAAGTGAATCATTTATAACCTGCACGGTGTACTCGTGTATTGTTTCACATCATGGGCAATGGAAGGAAGTGTACAACCAATGGTGTAACCAGCCAAGCAATGTATCCCATGATGCACTGGGCTTGTCGCAGTGTTGTGAATAGAGACAAGAGGTGTGAGCAGAGAGAATAAACCAATCTATAATCAGTGCTATTAGCCTAAAGTGTTAAATGTCCAATGTGTACAGGTAAAATTGATTCATAGAAATTAATAGGAAAAACAAAATGATATTTTTTACATATTTTTTTCGTTTTTTTTGGATGCATCGTTTTTCACTTCCCAATGAGCGGACTGTATAGTATAGTATGTACTGTATAGTCCTATATGCAGACATCCCAGTATTGGAGTTGTGGTATATGTGAGTTCCGGTGGATCCATAGTCTCAACGAGATTTGCAATTGTCATAATAAATCTCATTCTGGTGATGTTGCGTTACCTTCAACTCATCCACCTCCTGTTTGTACGTCTTAGCTGCAAAGATGAAATCTCCCTCACACACTTTGTATCTTTTCATGTTGCAGCCATTTGTCCTCTAAATGAGCCCATTGCACAGACGCATGTGTGTGCACCGTGTCCATGATGTCAATGAAACGGAAGCCTTTTCAGCTCTCCCTCTCTCTCTCTCTCTCTCTCTCTCTCTCGCTCCCCCTCTCTCTCCCCCCTCTCTCCACTGTTCACTTCTGCTAAAGCTGTTCAAATGAGGCAGTCTCACATCAGCAATCTCATTCACACAGCTCCTGCTATCTCAATAAATGCCCTGATACCATAAAATCTGCAATTGGCCTCTTTGTGCGCGAACGTTACCAAACAGACGGCACAAAAGGACAGTTTATGGGGAAGCGGGCCGAGTGGTTTCACTGTCTGCTTTAAGCCTGTTTCCACAGAGAGGTGCCGCTTTGATAAGTCGTCACATACTGGCATGGAAGATGTGCTGCTGTTTCACTGTTGCATGCGAAAAGTGCGTGTGGCCAGGCGAGATACACAAACAACAAAGAGTGTGTGTAGGTGTGTGTTTGTGTTGTTTATGTATATATCTGTGTGTGTGTGTGTGTGTGTGTGTGTGTGTGTGTGTGTGTGTGTGTGTGTGTGTGTGTGTGTGTGTGTGTGTGTGTGTGTGTGTGTGTGTGCGTGCGTGCGTGCGTGCGTGCGTGCGTGCGTGCGTGTGTGCACTTTTGTACCTCAGTTTGCTTGGTTGCATGCTGAAGAGTGCATGTGTTTCTACTGCGACTCTGTGAGTAACGTCCATGCGTGTATTTGTGTGTGCGTGTGCAACAAAGAGCTGACAGCTGGCACAGCTGAGCTCCTCAGTTTTTCCCGCATTCAAATCTTTGTGGAAAGACTTAAACGAACAACAGCAGCTGGCACCACTGCCAACAGATACCTGTCACCATGGGTTACAGTGTCACCATGGATACCCAACTCTGCACAGCCAGTTGTTACATCCTTTGAGGCACTGGGCACACTTTACTTTTCATTGTGGTCCTGCTAAATAAAGCCCAACACGGACATATATGTCCTCCAACAGATGGGTTGACGAGGGTGCAGCAGCATAATGTGGACGGTAAATAAAGATGGACGACATGTCTCTGTCCTGCAATGAGCCCAAAATATATCCCAGATGTAAATTGAATGATTATTCAGAGTGATGAGGGGGTGGGGCTGCAATATGAGGTCCCACTATCTTCTGTGGTCAACCAATCGGAGGCCAATCTCAGCTGTCAATCTTCATGTTTCTGTTTTTGTATCATCGATTGCATTTAAATCTTACGCAATAAACAAACACATTTATTAATCAGTGGGATGACCTATTAGTCATCCACTAACATGGTGCAGACAGGGTTTATGGCCTTCATTGCAGACAGCCACCAGGGGGCGATCAATTACTCAATTAAAGTAGTGAGACATATCTTGCTCATAATTTAAGAGATGTCAAGGCATTCAATGGAGAGTAGTGCATGGTCAGGTGGTAATTGTTTTTATTTGTATGAAAACATTAATTTTAATTTGAGTTTCATTTAAACAACAAATGGAAAGTATAGGTTTAAAAAAAATCATTGTACATTCTTAAATGTTTGAAAACTATTTACTACATTAGTGCAATGGATGAACAGTTATGATGAAGATCAGACATCACCTGAAGTTGCTGCTGCACTTAATCTCGGTCCTTTCACCTTATCTTAAATCCCACCTTCATTTCCGGGGATGAATGGAGAAACTCTTCTGAAATATAAAAAAAACAACATACATATTTAATCCTGATTTAATATTTCAATGATTCTCGCTGTAAACTCCTGCATAGCCCTTTTCCACAAGCTTCGCTCTTGATGAATATTCCCTCACATGTTCTGATTGGCCCTGGCGGTGCTGCAGGAAGCGTCCTGCTGTGCTGAGATAGAATAGATAAAGGCCGCGCGTCTGCTGGCTTCTGCACATCTGAAGCCAAAATGTCTGATCGTTGGACTGAGGGTGTGTGAAGACGTTAAATAAAGAAAAGATCCACTTTGTTGCAGGTCATTTAAAGTTAAGCCCAAAAAAAAGACCACCTGGATGGACCGAGACATAATTAGGTGTTTGTTCTGTTTACTTTTCCCTTCTTATTATCTCCGCTGCTAAAAATTCCCCAGAAAGTGGCAAAGCGGGTAAACATCGCTCCGACCGCGCTTGACGTGCCCGGTGTGACAAACAAGCCTCCGCCTCGGTGCCTCAGCCCTTGTTTACTCCTCTGTCATCCTGCCTTGACTTTGCATACACGCACCTGTGACCTTCAGCGTTGTTGTTGTGTGGCTGAGTTCAGTCTATAATTAGAGCGACGACTTGTTGCAGTGTTTGACTAATCTATCTCCTCTGGCTGAGAGGCTCTCACAGGTCTCGTGGCAGCGTATCACCAGCGCACGTCCACATAAGGGAACGTGGGGGAGGTTTATCTTCATGCATGACGGCACCAGAGATCCGTCACCTACAATTTTGACCAACAGCAGCCGACCTGGAAATTGATTATCAGGCGGCAGATTAATGGGAGCGGCCACGTCACACCTCCTCCGGGACCCTTGGCGGCTGTGACATATGGCCTTTTGCGAACCGATATAACTTTTGCACAATAGCTGTGGCTCTGTCGCCCTCCGCCATGATATCTCTTTCCGTTCGGCGAGCAGGAAGCCGCTAATTCAAGTGATGACAGAAAGGTCATAGCTGAATGAGTTTCATTCCAGTCTTTCTGCTCCGGGTCACGACCCCTCAGAGGGACCCATTGGAAAAAAAAAAAAAAAAAGCTGTCTGTGGGATAATGTGCTGATTGGAGAAGATGACCTGAAGTTTTAATTTACCAGCCTTTTCTTCCTAATATAGTCCTGAAGTCAAAGCTTTAGGTCTCAGTGAGGCTGAAAGGTGACACCTTGCAATTATGTCCTTTTGTGTCTGTCTGAGGGCTATAATAACAAATTAGCGCCTAATCCCATTTTAACCTAATGTGATTACCAGAGTCCAGAGAAGCTGATGACTGTCTATTCTATTAATTATGTCAGTGGTTGCAGGTAGAGTTCATTATGTTTATAATAGTGTGCACTATATTCAGATGGTGGATATCGGCTGATAACAGGCAAATAGTCATTAGCCACAAAATTAGGTACACCATGGTACACTACTTCAATTGATGACCAAATGATGGTCTCATGGTGTTTGTGCAGATTTGTTGGTTGGACATTCATGATGCCAATGTCCTGTTCCAGTACATCCCATAGTTGACCTTTTGGATTGAGATGTGGTGACAGTGAAGGCCAATCAAGAAATCTTATATCTAATTTTTTTTTTTTTTGCATTTCATTTTGCAGACTCTTTTATCTAAAGCGAGGGTGAACGAATGGGCTGGGGAATTGAACCCATGACCCCATGCTCTCCCACTGAGCTACACCCACCTCATGTCAACCTTAGAGGCAACCATGGTAAGCCTTAGCAGTGTGCCAAATATCGCCCAATCAACTTGACCATGCCTACGTGCCACTGCGCCATCTGCCATGTGACTGGCTCCTCAGTCATTGGCGGTAAACACAGTTCGAATGCATTGTATCAATTGTACAATCTACAATTATGTGTACCTAATAAAGTGACCATGCAGTGCAGATGGCACTTGACGTCTTAGAGAGTAGTGTGTTTAACTGTAAATGAAACATTAAACAGGCACATGCACACGGTGACCTTGCAAATGCATACGGGCCCTTGGAGAGTAGAAGAAGAAATGCTTACCTTTGAGAGTGAGGCCTCAGCTGTGCATTATTTAATATGTTCATTACAGAAAAGCTATAAAACGAAGGTCGGAGGCAAATGTGCGTCGACGCCCCCTTTCTGCCTGCATCCGCTCGTTTCCCCCCGTATGGCTAAACACGTAATCATCTGCTGGCCTGAATTACCATCCGAATGTATGTAGTGATTGAATTGGGTATAAATGGATTTGTGATGTATATTTATGAGGATTTGGCCCCCGCACAACACTCTGTCTCTAAGACTGTGTACTTCAAACAGCCGCCTTAGTTCGTGCATTCATTTACATTCCTTCCGCTGTCCCTGATATTTTCTCCCTGTCACAATAGTCCGGGCCTCTGAGCTGCGCAGGCAAATCTGTCCGGAGAAGTTCTAAAATATTCACTCAAACACATGTTAATATTTCATATTAAGTGAGCGAACCTGTACTGGCTGCAGATGGATGAGTGCAGGTTAAGTCTACATGCGGCACGCCGTGGTCGGCTGCAGCAGTTTGGCTTCGCTTCCTCTCGATGCCCTAATCTCTCTCTCTCTTTCTCTCTCTCTCTCTCTCTCTCTCGTTCTGTCTCTCTCTCTCGTTCTCTCTCTCTCTCATGGACTCACATTTACATGAGCTCACCTGCTAATGTGCTGTCAATTTAAACCCACTCGAATGTTTGTGAGAGGAGCCAATCATCTCTGCGCTCACACGGCTAATTTGCTCTGAAGACGGCGCACAAACGGTGTTGTACTTGGAACGTGGAGCGGAGGAGGAGACTTATAAATCATTTCAACACAGAGGAAGGAGAACACGGTTAGACATGTTTGCTCAGATGTGAAGGTCAAACAATTACAGGCTAAGTTCCTTGTTAACCAATGAAATTCAGCCACTTTAATTCTGGGTATATTTACCTCTTTAAGATGGTGTCAACATGGAAACATTGATAATGTTCGGGATTTTGCCTTTCGTGCCTATGTCAACAAGGAATTTGCATTTTTGGAAAGTAAAATGTTCTAAAATGCTAAACTCCTTGATTTTTTTCCATATTTGTGGTTGTATGAGAGGCATTCTGAAGTTAATGCCTGGGCCACATGTGTTGCGTGAGCTACACTATGTGGTTCTGCTGCTTGTCACAGTTTTTGGTCTCCACACTGACTGCGTGTTCAGCAGTGGAACGACAGTGTGGTTTCTGTTATGATTGCTATACTTCCAAATACCAAACAACCATAGACATGATGTTATGTGAGTTACGTTTGTTATGTTTAATATTACGTTGTTTGTTTATTTTTTACCACTTAACTTGTTGGTCATTCACACTGGCCGCGTGTTCAGCAGTGGAACAGCGGTTTATATTTCCATATTTATTTTGTTATGTTGGCGGTTTGACGTCTTGTCGTTTGATGAGAATGAAAGCATTCTCTTCAACAAGAGATGGGGGAGTTGTTTTACTTTGAAAGAGAGAGATGGAATAGTTACAGTGCCACCTACTGACGGAGTACATACACTACAACCTTTTCCCTCACGTTTTGCATATACGTATTTTTGAATGAGCAAACGTCTAAACATTGCTCTGCATAAATGTAAAAAACTTTTAAAGTACAGACAGAACAGATTCCATACAACCTTTACTGTTACTTAAATTACATTTTGTAATAAGTAATTTGTGCTTTGCTTCGTTGTACGTGTGTGAAATTCGAACAAAAAGCGCTTGATATAGTTGTCTTCCTGTGCCCGATGGCATCAGCCTGCTCTGTTTTTTGTGGGACGGCAGCTCTGGGCAGCTTGTTTCAATCCTCCCATCGCACCCAGGAGGCAGCGATGCCTCCAGATAAAGTTCCCTTCCGGTAAAAAGGTGTAACTGGGATGAGACTGCAGGGCAGATCCAAGGCCTCGGGAGGATTATATATCCCATCTAACCTGGAAACACCTCAGGATTTCCCCGGGGGAGTGAGAGGATATAGGAGGAGGATGTCTGGGCTTGTCTCCTCCACCTGCTGTCACTGTGACCCTGAACTGGGTAAGTGGTGGAAATAGAAGGGATGACGATCATAGCCAAACCAATCTCAATTGATGAAATGGCAGAGTATTCTTTATTCGTCAGGTGGTACCATTCTGTAAACTATATTTTTGTGTACATCTTTGAATTGGATTAAGGTCAAATTGTGACATACTTCTCTCCCTTTTTATAAATTCTTTGACTCGACCCCCTCATCGTCCCGTAATCCCGACAAACCCGGACAACGCGCATTAGTATCGGAACACTCCTCATGTTGGAAATGATTTTCTAAATCGCGCGTCGGTGTCTGCATTCGTCTGCCAGCGACTCATCTTACTGATAAAAGGGGGGGTATCATATTTGGCGGACATCATCCTGCCTCGTCCACGGATGTGTGCTGCCCATTAGACAGTTAAGAACCATTATTATTACATGGTGTATTTAATGATTAGAGGCTCAGATGTTTTCCCTCATCGCTCTGTCTGTGCGGAATTGAATGTGTCTGCTTCCTGTATCTGCAGCTCGTGCTGGGATGCAGACGAATGTTGCTGATGGAGCTGGAGCAGTTTTTGCAGGCGAGCGTATTTTTAGTGTTGAGATGTGCAGGTCTGATTTACACGGACTCGAGCATGTAGACATGAGGATGCAATTTCCTGCCTAATACATTCGGTCCAGTCCGATTATTATTCCATATTCTCAGATTTCCCTCACTTGTCTGCAGTGACCCATTCGGTGGCGTCATGGTCGGGTCACGGTCGCAGGTTCAGGGGCCTTTATGGCGTCGTCCATGGATGTTCATTTGAAACCTATACTGTTTTGATTTGTACCAGGTATTGTACAACTGACTCGTGACTGAGTGGAAAAATTATTTTGGTTTTCTTTGCCTTTATTTATTCAGGTAATCTCATTGAGACAACAAAAATAACAATGCAAAATAACAAAGAGTTACTGGCAAACAGAATCAACAGAAACAATAGACTTCTCTAGGCTGCATGCCGTGGAATTCTACAATTATGTCTTAATTCTCATTTTAATTGGATTAAAGAAAAAATAGCCAAAAGATTTCAACTAATCTACTAAGACTCAAGAAGCTTTATTTGCCAGAGTCAAGGTTCAAGTGTAAGAACACAAAAAATATGGTTTTGAGAAATAATGTGACGAGATAAAAAATAAAACATACTTAAACTTAAAATGAATAAGGAATTAGAGAACCATATTAAATACATTACTTTTTTTACTTTTCTGTCGAAACCTTTGTCGACAAAAATATCAGTTCAATGGGTTGAACATGTGGATTCAGGTCTGTTCCCTTCCACTAGATGTTCCATATGTCGTCCTCTCAGGTTCATAGAGGGGCTGGAGCCAATCCCAGCTGATTGATTAGACGTTTTACTCCCTGGACAGTTTGCTAGTCCATCACATGACTTCGACAGACCCCAATTAACCAATCTGCATGTCCTTGGACAGCAGGAGGCAAAGCAGACACAGGGAGAACATACAAACTCGACACAAAGAGAGAGACACCCCTGCTTAACTGGGCTTTCAGGCCAGCAGCCTTCCCGCTGTGAGGCCACAGTGCTCAAATTAAATGACTTATCTTATTATTTCTCCCTAGCATTGTTAAAGAAGGAAGGTGTGTGGATGTAAAAATGCTCCAGGGCTGTATAAGAAAGCACCTTCTAGAAAAAAGGGGGAATTGGCCTTTATGCAGCTTCATTAAGTATTCATCAAATGTGCTACTTTACAATTTTCAACCGAAAATCTCCTCTGCCTGGAGGAGCAAGAAATAATGTTTATGAGACGGTGATATAAGGGATGGTCGCTTCTCCGAATTCGGTATGTGGCATTAAAATGCATGGGTGCGTGTGAAAATGGCTAATCTGGGATATTACTACAGCATGAAATTATGAAATGGGTTGGCATGGAAACCACCAAATCCCTTTTTTCTTCCTTTTGCAGCGTTTGTGGAAAAGTCTTGGAGGATGTGTCCAATCCTAGCATGACCACGCAGTACATTCTGAAAGCCTGTCAAGGGAACAGCCACCGGGACAAGGATGGAGAGAAACAGAGTAGAACTCGCATCCTCACCGTGAACCACCAAAACACACTGACATATAGGAGTGCAGCTGCAGGTCTAAGAGAAATGAAGGGTAACAGACACGAGGTGGGGTCTGCATGTTGTTGTCCCAGCCCCCAGAATTCATTGCAACACCTGTGTGTGTGTGTGCACAAACCTCCGGTGTCTGCCTCCCCCGATCCATCGCCGCCCTTGTTTCCTCGTGTCACGCTTTTCGAATGCCTGCTGCACAAAAACAAGTCGACACAGATCAGCTTGTAGACTGACAGCGCTGATATCAAATCAGCCTCGGATGATGAACCGACGCCTCGCTGGGTCTGTCATGTGGCACCAGCGAGAGAACGAGGGAGAGGAAGGAGAAGTCCCAGATAGATGGATGTTGATGGGCTGAGGAAAGAGAAGACAAATGCAGACGGTGGAAAAAGTGTGTTTTGACGGAGCTACACACACACACACGCACACACACACACACACACACACACACACACAGCACACCTGCTGGAGGAGTTGTTAGGTGAAGAAATGGCAGAGGCAAGTGGGAACATAAGTGTTAACAAGTATCGTTAGAACAGGAGCGGAGCTGGGGGTGGCCAAGGGTGGCCAGTTTTTACTGATTTAAATTATGTTTATGTTAGAAGTGACGATGTTGCACTTTCCTGGTTGAATTCAAAATAATTAGCCGAAAATTCCTGTGCATGTGGAATATGTGTAAAAGGGGCGGGGCCAGGATGTGGTGGAAAGGTGTGTTTTACATGAGAATGAAAACATAAAACACCTTTTTGGTGTCACGGCACCTTCACTCTCGGGTGACGATGGGTACAAAAGCGCCGAGTCAGCGGCGTCGTCACCGTGTTTGATTTGCTCGCTCCGTAATTGTCGGTTTGTTTGTTCGCTAAACGCGGAGTCAAGTGATGAAGCTGTGACGGTGTTGACTCCATTTGTGTAATCACTTCAGCATGAAATTACACCTGTGTTTGTGCCTGCTGAGACCGCCTCTTATCTGCAAACTTTATTCCCTTCCTTTCATTTTCATGCTCGGAACTGCAGGAGTCACTGCGTCTGCTTCCTTTTCTTTCTGACTTCCTTTAATTTTAGAATTCCAAAAGATTGGTTTGTGTTTTTATCTATGAACAGAAAAATTATTCAGCACTCGCCGCAAAGAGTTTTACGTATCCAGTTGTGTTTACAGGTGTGGAGGTAGACCAGATAAACGTTGAGACACCTCCAGGGGGCGCTATATGAGGGATGATAATCGCCTCATTACAGCGGCTAAATTCACATTACCAGCCTCATGGTTCAGTTCTAGTCACATCTTTAAAAACATTTTTTTTTTTTTTTTTGGAGCCACAGGGGTAAAAAAGTTTCAAACCCATTTCCAAACTTTTTTGTTTGTTTATCCGTGCTAGTGGCATTGTTGTGACATCATCAGTGTTTCCTGCTCTCCATATTCAGTCCATTATGAAGCCGTCTGCTGCTTTTAAAGTGAACTGAAGGAGCTGAGTATTATCGAACCCGGCTCACAACAATCAATTGGTCCCACTCAGAGTTCCTCGCTGTTTTTTTTTAGTCGCAGTCCCGAGACCACTCTGAAACCATCTCTTTCACCTCAACATGTTTGTATCTCCGGGACTTGGACGAACGTCCATGTGTTTGTGTTCATTTGTTGTGCTGCAACAAGTTTTTGGTTTGGGCAACAACTGGTGCGCATTTAGAGCAGCGTGCTGTTTTACATTTCTCTGTTTTTGTTGTGATTTCAAAGCTCCGGCAGAGTTTGCGTCTGACTAATTCCTACAATATCAGTTATGTTCAACTCAAACATTTGAAGATGATGAAGTTGTGTTACTTAATTTCTTTTTATTTCTAGGAAATTCGATGCATGTTGGTCTGTTTCTGGTCAAATGAAAGTTGATTTAAACAATTTAATTTGATACGTCTAACATTTTGTTTTTGACACTAATAAGAAGAAGTCTTTTCTACATATAATGAGATTTTAATATGTCTTGCCTTAGTCATGACGCCTTAGGTGTGATTATCATCACTTTGGCCATTTTGAACACGCACGCACCCACACACACACACACACACAGGCTTGTTTCGAGGTAAATATGATCACACTCAGCATCTGATGAGTGAAACAGCGCCTCATCTCTCTCTGAGCGATCGATGAATCTGACAGCCTGAGAGAGCAGGATCCACTCGTCATCATCAGTCGTTTTACACGCGCGCACACACACAGAGGCAGTTATATTTGATTTGTTTTTTAATTAGATGTCATCTCAGAATTATAAGTGCCAGCGTGATTTAAAGAAAAACATCTTTGTTGATGTTTTCAAACTTATTTGCATCTCATTTCTTGAAAGCTGTAATCAATGTCCTCTTTATTATTGTAACCGTCTAATGAGGATGTCTCTTTAGTTTTTGTTTGGCGATCCAGGCAGATGTCTAGAGCGATATTAGTATGTGTGTGTGGGTGTGTGTGTGTGTCTATGATCAATTGATATGAATAATAAATCTGAGTTAGCATCTAGAAATTCATCTCATCTCAGCATAGGAATAAATTATTGGATTTCAGAGCATCTTTCTTGTTGTTGCTTTCTTCTTTGTTCGTCATATCGAAATCTTCTTTCTTTCATGTGCCGACAAACGACTGTGAGTCATTAAGCTCTTCTGCTTAATAATTGCATGAAGATTTGTCTTGCGCATTATTCCGGATGTTACAATCTTGTAACATGATAGAGGGCTCAGTGAAAAGGATAATAGGGCCAATTGTCAACAATCTACTTTCATACTGTCCACCCCCCCCTCCCCCCCCCCCCCCCCCCCCCCCCCGAAACACTGTAGAGCTCCTCCCCCTCCCTCACAGAAAAGCCCAAACTGTGCCCATTGGCCAGCTGGCCCAGCCTCTTGTGAATGGTCACCTGATGCAGGAAGTTTGCCACCCATTGACATATTTGACTGACGGTGACATCAGCTGGTACAGGAAGTAGAATGCAAATGAAAAAGACAACGTGTCTTTCTATGATTTTTAACTAAAAACCCTACGTAGGACATACACAGAACACACATACAACCCACTTTAGGGCAGAGAGTCCTAAAGAAGTATAGTACGACTCCTCGAACGTTGCAACATTTTGCATAGTTTAATTACTGGATGGAAAACAAGAAATAAGGCTACCAATATCTATGAGTGTGAGCCGTTCAGAGCAGATCCAAATCCGAATCTTGCTCTAAGGGTCGGTTGGACCCTGGCAGAAATACGTATTTGCACTTCGATTTGTGCCACCAGTGCTTTACGAAACTCTTGTCTTTGACCCCGTGCCCAAGAACATCCGCCTTCACCGAGTGTCCTCTGGGTGGAGGAGGAAAATAGCAGATACGGTGACGTTACAGTCTCGCCGCCTCACGATAACAGAGCTGCGACGCTCAAGCACCATCCTGCCCAGAGTGACATTTTCTGTCGCATGCCGCCTGATTGAATTTCATTTAAATGCTCGCGGCATCAAATAACTGCTGGTGTGAGATAAACTATAATCCTGTTATTTTGACTCAGTCTGAGAGGAGGTAGCCCTGTTTGGTCTTTGCTGGGTTTTGATTAGCTCGCCGCAGCCGCCGGCGCCGCTCGTCTGGACGGTTTGGAGGTCGCGCGGCTGAAACCCTGAAGCCGCGCGGCGCAAAATCTCACATTCCGCCCCGCCGCTCGCCACGCCAGCGCCGCCATCAATCAGGGAAGTCGCGCGCGTTCGGGTCGCTCGCTCACTCGCACACACCGACCTGTCATGCACAAACAAATTGCCCGTGTGTGTGTGTGTGTGTGTGTGTGTGTGTGTGTGTGTGTCGTGTGCGCACGCTCGCCCAGTGAGCTTCATTTCAATCGGGGCAGCGTGCTGTCTAATTAAAGAACGATTTTCTCATTAATTTCATTATGAGCGCTGGAGAGAGGAGGGCCCTTAAAGCGCAGAGGTGTGACTGCGTGTTCTCATCTGTCGCGGTGACACTAATTGGGCTGGATTTACTATTTGGCAGCGAGGCGCAGAGGCTGCACATGAACCGGTATCAGTCGTAACGGGGGCCGATCTGACTCATCCTCCCTGTGGTCAGTTAAATGTCTCTTTTTTTTCTCCAGACGGTCACAGACCACGTGCGCTCGCACGAATTTAAAGGTGCAGTGTGTACGATTTCTGTCATATTTGTCACTTGGAAAAAGATGACAAAACAATGACATACTGGCAAACCAATGACTTTATACTCACCCTAAATGATTTCTTTTTTTTCCGTTACCTTGAAATGAGTCCATTGATGTATATTTACATGAGGAGAGGCTCCTCTCTACGGAGGCCGCCATGTTTTTACATTAGCCAAGAGCGGACGTACTAAACATCTTTTGAGTTTGAATGGCAACTTAAGACATTCATACGTTCTCCTGCAGGCTCAGGAGGGTGATATGCAACTTCATCTCTAGATGTCACCAAATCTTACACACTGCACCTTTAAAGGGAGTGTGTAGGATTTAGCAATATCTAGTGGCAAAGTTGCATATTGCAGCTCTACAATGATCTCCTCACTGCGTGGCTCCAAGGATTAATGGTGAGCTTCGGTTTTCATTCAAACTCAAAAAGTGTCCGATTTGTCCATTTTGAGCTCCTGTGAAATCATGGCGGTGCAACATAGTGGCCTCCACTGAGAGGACCTGCTCCGTATCTACTGGCAGCGCGGTCATTTGTGAGTACATAGGACAATGTAGGGGTCAGTGTCTTGCCCAAAGGACCCCAAAGCATACAGAAAAGTGGATTCGAACCCCCGACCCTCTGCTCAGAGGACAGATCCTCAAACCCCCTCAGCCACAGCTGCCCCACTGATGACCCTACACTACTGGGGCACATATGGGGTGACATGGCAAAGTGTCACATTTTCTTCACAGGGTGACTCACTGTCATTGAAGAACCTATGAGCACCTATGGTTTTACTCTCCTTTCTACAGATACTCACTTTCATGCTCCTGCACCAGGTTTTCTGAAACCACCGACAGCAGGGGGTAAATGATATCCACTTTGTGTATGTTGTTGAAAAGATATGGGTGTGTGTGTGATGGGTATGTGTGCATGTGTATGTATGTGTGTGTGTGTGTGCTCAGATTAAAGCCTCTCACAAAGCCTTAGGATCAAAGCCTTCGTGGAGCTAAAATCTGATCTGTCAAAGGAAAAGCCACCCGTTGTTTTTGTCCTGTCGTCTCGGAGCACAGTTAACTGTTCTCCGCACTGCTTCTTGGGTCCAGGTATAAACACTTACGTACGTCGCACTAATGAAGTTCAAATTCACTTTTTGGACTTTTCCTGCTAAAGGCCTCTCATACATTTCTAGACTCAACAATAAACACAAAAATAAAATGGATGATTCCATTTATATTGAAGTTAATGTATCCAAAGGGTGTTATAGGTTTACTGAAATGTATTTTGTCACGCAGTTCTTCCGCACAAAAATGTAATAAGGAAATTACACATTTGAATGATATAAGACAATAAAATGTTAAAAAAGATGAAAGAAAAAGAAAACCATCCCATAATTATTATTGTTCTATTTATGTTATTGTAGCTTTTTTCTTAACCGCAATTGATACATACACTGTGCACTATATATGATGTGTTGATTATTTACAATGCCAGTTGCCAGGCAACCACACAACATGTATGCACGATGCAAAATCTACATTTGGAGTTCATGCATGGCTGCCTTTTATATACTACTCTTTCCCTTTGTTATGTCTTGTACAGATAATGTGGGCTTACCTCAAAATGGCTCTTGTGCCATATGGCAGCAAATGGAGTTTCATCCATGTATCAATTCCAAATGCTAATGATAGATAATAAGTAAAATACCTTCTGCTTTTCCCAGCTTCATGTAAATTTACTGGGGCAACAAAACAGCATGAGCTCTTACCACGGCGCAGATGAATATTCATTTTATTTGCAATACAACACCTCCACAAATGCAACAAAGCCGTAGGGCAAAAACAATCGTTTCATTATTTAAATAATTGTAGAAAGGTATGCTTTGCATGTTTAGCGTTCAAGCTAACATTAGCCCAGTAACAACAGAATCCTACAGAGCTTTGCTCCATCAGGATAATGAGTGTGGCCCAGTAATGGCAGATCAATGATTACAGATGATTAGTGTTTCCCTTCGTCGCCGACGACTCCGTCGTCTAATCAGTTTTCTGCTCGCGAGCTGGAAGTCTCTTGAAGGAAAAGCGTCCGCCACAACAGCTGGAGCGGCGGATTTAGTGGCTTAGAGGGTGATTGTCTAGCGGCTCCCGGTCATCTCCATCTTCAGGCGGGTCCTGCAGCTCTCCGAGGACCACTGATGGAGCACCAACTCATTAGCAGCCATGTGGATTTAGTCCCGCTAAGGGAGCCTAATGGATAGATTTATCTCATTGCGTTTGGCACTTCATTAGATTCACATACTGTAGGACAAAAGACATGTGCACCTGCTGGAACACACACACACACACACACACACACACCATGTCATACTCCACATACTGTGAGGTACGACATTAAGGCAGAGTAATTACCCGCAGCAGCGTACTAATGGTACCCATCATCGGCCCTTACATCAGATCGACTGTTATAAAACCTTAAACTTCACCGGGACGCACGGACCTTACCTTTAATTTGAAGGTAAAGCGCAAAAGATTTGTCAGGATTGGTGTCGAACACGCAAATATCTCATCTCATCAGCTTGAGGATGAAATGTCCGGATGTGCAGAAATGGATACTTTAGGAAATGCGCGCACATGACATTGACTAGAATAGAGCTGTATTCATTCCCATTGGGGGGACATTGTGGTGTTGCAGCAAAAGAAACAACAGGCACAGAGTAAGACAATTACTGATGACGATGATGCTAATTAAACTATTAGCGCTGATAAATGTGTTGCGTACACATGTCCACACGTACACTCACTTACGCACACTAAACACAAACTTACACAAGAGCAAGAGACACAAGTGTGGTGGAGAGGATGGTCAGCGTTTTCCAACATGGACACATCCTTTGTCACATTCCTCCTGTCAGCCTTGTTGTGAATCCACCATAGGTGACAAACTAGAAGTGTCGCCGACCTTGTTGTGTATTTGCCAACAGCTGTTGTGCAGTTAATTTATGCGTTTAACGTCTCCATTCCCGCGTATACCGAATGTGCAGGAGATGATTCAATCAGGTTGCCATAATTACCGAAGGCGTGTGGCGACACCGTGTCCCTCAAGGGTAATGTGACATTTAAACGTGCTCTATACGGAAGATTGACTCATGCTCACACTTGCTGTGCATTGTTGAATCCGTCTGTGTCTCATCACATACAGTAAGTGAGCACATGATCGAATATCGCACGCACATAATGAGGTTTAATTACCTGTTCAGCACAAATGAAACCATCACTGGTCGATTTTGATCACCCAAACCTGAGTGAAGGTGGAACATGGTGCTGATGTGTACTTATATTTTACCCAGGCATTCGTCACTTCATGTCTGTGGATAGACGCAAAATATGCTCACAGGGATGAAGTGGATTGTCAGTTTTCATATTAGTAGATCCAAAAGCCCCTGTGGTCATGGTCTAGAGCAGGGATACGCAAATACAAATCCTAACGGGCCACAAAGAATTTATTCAATGAGTCAAAGGCCCATTTATTGAGGTCGGTCAGGCCAAATGCGACAATGCTGTAATATTCAAAACAACCCCCGTACACACACACACACACACACACACACACACACACACACACACTCACACATGAGCGCGCTCGTTCACGTGAACACTCCCCCGCACGTCGGAAAATAGTTCAGTCCTGATGATGACCGTCGTCATTAAAAGAAACACATGGCTATCATGATTCCTCTAAGTGTTTGTGAAGGTGTCCGTCTGCCTCCTCCGTCCCCTCTGCGCATCCCCCCTCCGTGCGCGCGCCCCAAAGCTGTAACACTGCACATTGTGCAGGAATAATAGTTCGGGGGGCACAAATTGGCTGCCTATTGGGGGCCACTGGTCTAGAGAGATGTATTCACCAAACCATAGTCTCTCCTAGGGCACCAAAATAGCTAGAACCGGCTCTGTTTACAGTTTATCACATACACCTATAACGGCAGTTTTAATAAGACTGAAATGTTTCCAATTACTGTTGCTGAGGCAACTTGTTAAAAGGTAAAGTAATTAATTAAGATGTGACGTGTGTCATAATAGGCTCATTTATGGAGGCAAAGGTCTAACACTTTTCATCATCCATTCTGGACCACGTCTGTTTTTCTAAAAGGTGCCGAACGAAGAACAAAGCCTCCAGGGACCCCAAAGTAAAACTGCTGGAATGTTCCTTTTCTATTGGTATCAGCATTTTGCAGCAGTTCACGATGGCCTCCTCCGCTTCGCCGTTAAACAAAAGCGAGCGAGGTGAAGAAAATGAGTGGCTAAATAAACACGGCTGCATCAACAGTACTTGCGTACGTTTTCATATCCTTACCTTAAGAATGCTGAACTTTATAAACTTTATAATGAGCCTGTTTCCATGACAGCATTGAGCGGAGCACCTTTCAGATAGACCATAATGACTACATGTTTAAACTACAACTGATCGTTTAGAGGCTTTTACTGTGCTGCATTTTGGTTTTAATAAGAAAGTTGACTGTCACTCAAACTGCACAAAGCTGGAAAAACAATACCTTTTTTTAAAGGAAAGAAAAAAGCAATTACTTTGAGGAAAAGTGTGCAATGTTTATTTCTATGAATGACTTTAGCATCTTTCTTTTGTTATAATTGTTTCATTATGTTTGAACAGTGTCCTGTAATTTCACAGTTATGCAGTAAATTATGACACGGATTGATACAAGTTTTACCCATTTGATTCTCAAGCACTTCCAACTCTGAAGGACTGTTCACGGCCCTGGACGCTGAATAATAGCATAACACCAGAGAGGTCCTTTTTGCTGCATAATGGCCACTTTCACGTTTCATGTTTTGAGAACTTTTCATACATATGTCTCTGTCCTTGTCCTTTTGAGACACCGATTCACTGCAGGTCAGTCACAACCTGCGCACATTCATGTGCACTGACCTGCAAAAAGGTTTTTGCAAAATCTTTCATGTGTGTTAAAGGTCGAAATAACCTTATTTGTTATTATCTTTACAGTTGGAAATAATGTCATAGAGTTTGTCTAATGTAGAAGAAATCGATAATAAATAAATAATGATAATTAGATTACATATGAAATAATTTCTTAAATCACCTTTATTATCATTTTTAGTCATATCAGACATTGGACTTATGCACATATACTTCTCAATTCATTCAAAAAACAACTATATTCAGTAGTATTTTGTCTTCAATCATGCCCATGCATATTTGTTCACACTAAAGATTCTCTTGTTCCCAAACGAAATCTGAATAAAAATAAAATAGAATACACATCTCAGATTCTCAGAGCCATTTTCAGAATTGACTTCTCTGTCTTTCGTACCATCAAAATGAAAAAAAGCCATTTTTCAAAAAGAAACTTGATGTCCAGATGAAATTCATTAAAGTGACAAACTGTCAAGAGAAAGACATCATAACAATGAAGATGTGCAGCACTTAAGAAAAGGGAAGTAATAGCTCCAATATAAAGTCCCTGCTGCCTCCTAATTAGGTAAATCTGAATTTCAATTTGAAGCCTGAACCTTGAAAGTTTGCTCATTTTCCCCCATGAAATATGATCTAATCCTATTTTATTTTCATTTCAAACAGAGATTAATGAATTATTTATATTTATATATGCCAGGTTCAAATATTGTGAGACATTTTATTCATATCTATTAAATTGGAAATTAATTGTAATTTGTATGTGACAGCTTATAAGGATTAATGTTGAGCTCACAGTGACATTCAAGTACTTCTCAGTAGTAATTGTTGAGTGTGTTGTCACGGTGATTCTATGACAGGTGACACACTGGCACTGATGAATGGCACGAGCCTGACTGACACTCAGCTGTTTGACAGATATAAACAATGCATCTTTCCTCCATGTTCCTACATAGACAATAGATAGATACTTTATCGAGCCTGAGGGAAATTCAAGATTATCTCCTCCATCTCACAATCAGAAGAAAAAAAATCACAGCTCATTTTTTGTGCGTGACGGGCGTGATGATCAGCGGCGCCGAGTTTTTGCCACCATCATTGTGACCCGGGCTGAGGAATGGCAAAAGAGTCTCTGTGAAATGACACTTGGTGAAGGAGAAGATGATGGCCCGGGCCTCCACATCGTAGAAGGAGACTTGACCCAGCTGGTAGTCGACGAAAACCCCGACCTTCTGGAGCGTCTCCCTCACCTTGAGAATAACAGGCGGGTTCTTGTTGACGATGAACTCTGGTCCCTTCCGCAGCCAAATGGTCCAGTAGCCGGTTTTGGGGCTCAGCCTTATGTCGCCCTTTCTGTTGATGGACGACCTCGCAACTCCCAGAATCCACTGGGTTTTGTCCTTAACTTGGACCTCGAAGTAAAACTTTTCCCGGCCGAAATCCTCCTTTCCCACGATGTTAAGGACCTGGTCGAACCTCTGCGGGTCGCTCAACAGACTCGGCTTCCTGTCTCCGCACGAGACCTGCTTCCTGTCTGCCGACACTCTGAGGTAGGGGTTTGCTGTGTCGGCATCCAGAGTGACGCTCACAGCGTACTGCCACTTCTCTTTAAAGTCTGGATCACAGAGCATACTCATCTCTCTCATCACCGTCTCCTCCAACCTGGCCATGGTTCTCAGCGTCGGAAACTGGCTGCCATTAAGGGTCACGCCGGTCCAGTCTGTCACCTGCGGCTCCGTGATGGTGGCGAATTGGAATCTTTTGAGGAACGTGAAGGGGTCTGGATGCCAGAGCTCGTCCAGCTGTGACTTTTTCTGCTTTATTTTCATGATTTCAAGATCCAGCCCTTGGAGCAAGTCTTCGGCCTCAATTTTGACTTCATCCAGGTTCTTCTTAACGACCTCAGTCAGCTCAGCTTGGCTCCTCTCGATGTAGTCCACCACTGCGGTCATCGCTTGCTGGCTGCATGACAGCGCCATCCCTGCGGTATTTCGCCTAACCCCTAACGCGTTCTGGATCTCTTGCATTTTCTGCTGACGCACCTGGATCATCTGGTCTGTTTTCACCGTATCCGTTTCGATCTGGGTTTTCAACCCTTGAGCCGCCGCCTCCAGGGCTATTATGGTGTGGCTTTGATGGCCACTGCCTTTGCAGTCCTTACATATAAACTCCTGATCCTTGATGCAGAACAGCACCAGAGGTTTGCGGTGCTTCTCGCACAACCTGCTGTCCATGTCATCCACTGGGTCAATCAGCCTGTGCGTCTTCAGGTTGGGGATGGTGTGATGGAGGTCGAGGTGTGTGTCACAAAAAGACATGATGCACTCTAAGCAGGACTTCACAGCCGCCAGCTTCGGCCCCTTGCACGAGCCACACAGCACTTTCACAGCCTCGCTCGGACAAGGAGGTTTCACTTGTTCTCTCGTGTCTTTAAATCTCTGAATCAGCTCCGCGATGAAAATGTTGACTCGAAGCTTCGGCCTTTTCTCGGAAACATCCTTACACACCGGACACTGGAATACACTGGAGTCCCAGCTTTTTGTGATACAGTCGAGACAGAAGTTATGTCCGCAGAGGATCGACACAGGATCGGTGAACACGCTCAGACAAATGGGACAAAGAAGATCCTCCTCATCTACGAGACTGTGGGCTGAAGCCATGTCTGGAATCAACACCGAGAAAACTATACCTTATCTTGTGATTGAAGGCTCTGTTCAACCCGTGAGGTGTGTAAACTCCTTCTCTTCCTCTCTGTCTCTTTTTGTTTCACTTTCGGCTGTGACCTCGTGGAGCAGGAGCCCTCCCTTCTCTTGGTGTAAACGGAGCAGGTTAACCCATTACTGACTCTGTGTACTGAACCTGTTGGGCCCTGTCCACCCATAGATGAGTTTAGGGTTGTTTTTTATGGGCCGTATGGGCGTTTCATCCACCCAGGGCTGACGAATGCAAAACACGAATTTACTTCTTTTTGAAACCAGGTTCCAGAGTGACAAAATCTCAAGACGTCATGTTGATGTTTTTGACACTTTAATGTATATTTACTTCAGGAGCGGATCCTCTCCATGTTTTTGGCTGCCATGTTTTAGCAGTAGCCCAGAGTGGACATATTAAACATATTTTATGACAACTGAGGTCTGCCATGGGTTTCTCCTGTAAGCCAGAAAGGAAATGTTGAGGCAATGGATACTAAATGCAACTTCACCTACAGATGTCACCAAATTGTACACACTGCACCGTTAAACTGAAAACCGTTTTTCTCCCCTTTCCTCGCTTCCACCACAGGCTCCCACAGTGAGATTCAAAGCCTCGTAAGCAGCTGCGATGAGTCACATTCATGTTTCTCATGTTGCTTGTTGATGTATTGGCAGTGATGCCGCTTCAGAAATCCCTTTCATGTCCAGTCCATGTAAATCATATGCACGAATGCGGTTCCGAGACGGCACGCCATGCTAAATTTTAAATGAGCCCGTGCAAACAGGCGTGCGGGCATTTGAATTACATGAGATTGCGTACACAGATGATATCTGCATAATAGACTGTAAATACAATTGTGGGAAGAAGCCTTTGAACACTCCCTGCGTCCTTGCAGTCTAATGTCACTGCTGAAAGTTTGCATGTAGAGTCATTTGCATTCATGTGTGATTGCACAACCAGTTTTTAAAGTTTATAAATGTTCATACAGTCATAGAAACGTCAACTATATCTGAATCTTTGACTCCTGCAGCTGTTGTGTTCCTCTCTCCTTGTGTTGCTTCTTCCAGTTTGTTTAATTGGTTTCACCTTCTGTCCGGTTCTTCACAAACCAGCTCTCTAGAGTTTAAGTCCTTTTGTTATGGCTGATAGCATCACATGCTACAGCTTCTCGCGGTTCCACTTTGTCCTAATAATACATCAGAGGATTGAGTCACACCCTTTGTTCCAACAGTATTCTTTGTGCAGACGTTTTACTTTTGGGACATCAACTAAACTTTGGTGAGATGCAGTTACAGGAAAAAAAAAACTTTGCTTTTATTTTCATTTGTGCAGAAAAGCTGCAAGTTGAACACATGTAATCCAAATGTTATGAGGGAGAAAAATTCAGAGTGGATCTATTTTTTTCTTTCATTGCTAGATAGTGTTTTTTTTAACATTTACGTTGGTTTCCGTTATAATTCATTTAAAAAGTCAAGAAATGAAATGTGGTTTCACAATGATAATGTTAGGTCATCGGGTGCCCAAAAATAATTTTCTACATTAAAAAAAAAACTTTTATTCAATTACTCATAATCTTTTTTTTCTTGCAGCTTTTAAAGTTATTAATTGAATCCAAACTGCTGAAAATTTCATATAATGAAGTACTAGAAGGTCACGCACCACCAACGGTTCTACGCCACTTCCCTGTAAATTCACTGGAACTTCCACACATACATTCTTTACCTGGGAAATTGGTAAAAATGACCAAACATAGAAATAGTGCTGCTATGTTGGAGTAAGTCTGCCTATGAGTTCAGATTCACATCAAAATCTCGTGGCCTCTCTCTTGGACCATCAGATTGTGTGATTCTGCAAACAGCCAATCAGCAGTCAAGAGGGGTAAAAGATTACTTTCCCTGCTTGGGGTAAATAATAGGTTTATAGGGTGATAATGTAGCCTATGACCATTGGTTGATAGTGTGGTGCCATGTTGGCTATTTAACCCCTTAATGACACGTGGTGCTCCACGTACAGAGGATACTTGCATGTTGTTTTATGATGTATGTCTCGTACCCAGGACACAGTGTCTCAGTGCTCCGTCATTCAACTTGCATGTATTTGCCGTACGGTCTTTATTGTGTAAATGTGAGAAGCAGGTGCCGCCTCAGCAAACGCAAATGGATTCAGTGACTGACGATATCAAGACATAATGTACAGGGGACGGGACTTTGAAAATCCAATGCCAGCGACACCTGGTCGTGTGTTTCATCAGTACTGTGAATCGTGCAAATGCGCATTTCATGTGCTGGGATGGAGAGAAATGTGACGCCATGTGATGTTCCCCCGCCACGTCTGATCGCAGCTCCGTTGAGCCACGTCTTCTTCCTCTGGCCTCGCCCCCATGCGGCGGCTACCATGAAACATTCAAATGACATTGGGTTCAGACCGGGATTCCTTTTGATCGCGCGGCCCCTGCGCAGCTCCGCGGTCTCACTCTTTCTTCTCCTCTGCAGGAACCACCGACGCGTTCATGCACAGATGAGAGGGAGTCGGGGCTTTTCTACCTGGTGTTTTTTCTTCTTCTACTCTCACCCTTTCCATCACTTAGCCATGAGCACTCTCTCTCTCTCTCGCTCTCTCTCTCTCTCTCTCTTTCTCTCTCTCTCTCGCTCTCTCTCTCTCTCTCTCTCTCTTAAAAAAAAATTTTAATAACCACCCCCCCCCCCCCCCCTTCACCTCCGACCTCTTTGGACTCTCACTTGTAGCTGCCTCGTCTCTCCCCTCACCTCCTGTACATGAATAAGAGATTAGAGGATTCAAAGTGCTGGAGGGCGCACACCTCCCTCCACAAGAATTGAATTCCTCCTGCCAGGTGTGTGCCCGGGGTTTAGCTAAATGTGAGTCGGCAGCACATTTTGAACTCGGCAGCACATTTTGGACTCGGCAGCACATTCTGCAGAGAAGATGAAACACGGCCTGAATGAGGATCTGCGGGATAAACTCGGTAATTAGGGATCACCGTTGACAAAGCCACAGAATATTAATATTATTTGAGACGTATGTTTTTTCCTGCTGAGCCTCCAAGTCTTTTAGAATACGCTTTGACGCAAAGTGTGTTTTCATTACAAATTCAGGGTAAATGCAAACCGTGGAGGACAAAGCCATAAGTGCAGTGATTTATACAGTATCTGAAGCCAAACATGAGGCATCTATACCAATCGGCCATGGTGCTTCCATAGGTGAGCGATACACCTGACCATGTTATTCATCTGACCAGGTACTTCCTTTGTGCCATGATCCACTTCTAATTCTCATGTGGCCATCTTTCAGTGGTAGACTTGAGTCAACGCAGGCTCCGTAGACAATCTGTGGCCGTGCAGCCCTATATTATCCATTTCAGACCATTTGAGGAAATGTGGCTCCTCTATTTTTAATCGGGCTCCTCGGCACAGCTTTCAATCACCATGAGTCTTCATTTGCAAATCTAGAGCCTGTTTTCCCTCCTTTGACCCCTTTTGATGGGTCCTGACCCCTGCAGCCCGACAATGTACAACAGAGTACCTCACAATCAGGTGCAAGTCAAAATCAGAGTTCCACACAATGAGCAGTTGCTACCTACTGTTTCACTGCAACAAGGTAATCAATGGTGTCACCTATCAGTGATTATAGTAGTTATGATAATAATAGTTCAGGCTGATCGAGGCATTTTCAAGATTTCGAGTCGCTCCAGTTACTCAAGTTCAATTGTGTGAACAACCTGTGCTGATATGCTCCATTGAGGAGAAAATATTCTAGTAAATGCTAATCTCAGCGTTTATCCACAACTGTCATCGACAGTGTGTTAATCTATGGGATTAACTGCCAATATTCTGGGGCTTCCAGCCTGGAGTGAGAGGTTGCAACTGCACATGAGCCATGATCCTTTAGGAGGATATCGGAGGTTCTAGGTGACATTTTGGCTCAACTTAGTTTTGCACGTGAAAGGAGGTAAATGCTTTGCGTAGTGCCCTTTCGCTCAATGCACACTCAACCCTGATTGGTCAAACAAGAGAAGGAAACCAGACGACTCAGAGTCCCAGACCCTTGACTTGTAGTTGCATGAGTAGATGGACAGACATCTTTGCCCCGGTTGTTTTCAAAATGAAGAAGTGACAGACCTACATGGCAGCTATCATCTTACAAGTCCAGTGATAAATCGACCCGCTGTAAAGAACCGTCCCTAATCCCGCAGAAGTTATTTGGGACAGTAGATGTATAACCTGTCAGAGTCTGCCTGCAGGCGCTCTGTGTGGCAGCGGCCTCGCTCTGCAGTGAATAAGAGCAAACCCGGTCACCTCCATCACTCTGGTTTGTTCGCTGCATGGTCGAAAAAGTGAGAGGGGTTGTGTTTTCTCCTCCCAACCTCACACACACAACACTTCTGGAGGGAGGATGGATAATTAGTCATGAGAAGAGTTTCGCCCTCCATCCATCAGCCGAGGGAACATGGCTGCCGCACAACGGCAGAGCCAAGTGAGAATCCCCCCAGTGTTCCAGTTCCCCTTTAGATTCCCCTCCTTGATGGGACGACTTTGAAATGCTCTACACCTCGCAAAGGACAACTCCCTCCCCGTCAGAATGAGGCTGTTGCAACTCTGAATGTGAAAAAGTGGATAGTTCCTTACTTTTTCATCAATATATCCTGGAACACTGGAACTGAACTCACATTTCTAGTGGGTTTAAAGTTCATCATATGACTGATAAGTTGAGTCTTTCATCTTCTCATCCTCTTCAGGAGCTCTGTGGGAGACTTTATAGACTTTTAAAAATCAGTAGCTGCAGCATAGCTCTTCGAAAGGTGCTACAGACCATTTACCACCCGTTTATCAAGTGATGCAATGTATTTGCATTTTTTTATTCTATGTTTCCTTATTGTGTGTGATATTAATGATGATGTTATGATATGAATAATTGCTCATTATTTCTATTATGTTTTCATGGTTTATTGTTATTATTATTATTGTTGTTACTGTTATCATCCATTCTAACGGATCCACATCCAATGGAGTGGACTCTCCATGTGGGATGTGACCAAATAAAGTGATTTGTAGAACACTATCTTTGCAGAAAACTTCCTGAGTCTTTTATGAATTGTATCTGTAGTCCTCAACACCCCCCCCCTTCCCCCGAGTGCAGCCAGGAGATTTAAAAGGATCAGAAAGATTATTTCCCAGCACAAGCCGTTTGTCTGTTTTATCTGCACTTTTATTCATTAAGCGTTCAGTGACTTTTGGATTTACACGAGTGTCTGAAATGGCCTCCAGACACCAGAGGAGTCGGTTTCTGTGATTGGAGGCTTCCACCGCTGAATTATTTGTTTCTGATACTATTTGCCAGATTCTTCATCTGTGACTGAAAAAAATATGACGTGGGACTAAAATGAGTCCATGAGGAGATCACCAATGTCAAAAACTCCTTTTTGGTTCACTGTATGTGAACCATGGTTCATGATGCCACACATTAGATCACGAGATGCACGTTCTTCCTTACATGAGTTTACGTCATCAAGTTTAACAAGTGTTGACTCCTCAGCCATGTAACAGTTGTATCCATTATTAAAACAAATAGCCCTGGTGCTGTTAAAGGCTGTCAACATGTGTTGGTCTCACACTACAAACACTTTTGAGCGAACAGTTTTTAAAGTAGAAAATGTTTTTCTTCACATTTATGGTTGACAGATGCGATCTGATTGGCCGACTGGTCCAGTCTCTTGTGATTGGTCCCGCCCACTGGCGTATCACACTCGTGTTTGACATTTTTTGGAAAATGACTGTCATAGAGGCAAGAGGTCCCGGTAACATTGGCACGTCTCTGCATTTCAATGAGGTGCTTTTACAGTGTCGGGACGCTGTGTGTGCAGCATGAAATCAGCAGAGTGTGATTATCATAAACAACTTGTTTGTCAAGATGAGGAGTTTTATCGATCTCTCTGCGACACATCAGTTATGCGTGTTCTGCTTAAAGACTTTTGATTTCATGCCAACACAATGTGCCTGAAATATATCACTAGTCTTGTCTTTGTAAAATTGCCTGCGTTGATATTTTATTGGTAAAAATTTTTTTTAAAGGTGATTTTTTTCATGTTTATGAAAATTATTTGTTTTGAAAAAACGTCTTCATATTCACAGTGTTCTTATTTTCATATTATCGACATTACATTGCTTTTTTTTTCTAAAGGTCTCACTAGAATGGGCCACCTGTATTTACATCATCAATGGGGCCTCTCTATGGGAGGAGCCATGTTGGACTACAGTGTATTCACAGTAGCCTTAGAATGGACAAAATAAACAACCTTTAATGATAACTGAAGACTCCCATGGGTTCTCCAATGTGCTAGCCTCCTTCACACAGTACCTATAATTCGAATCAATTAATGTATATCGCTTAGTTAACAGATTATTAGGCTACAGAGAAATAATATGAAAACCTCAAAATAGAGAAAATAGAACGAACAAAAAAATCGTCGTTGAGACAATACTTCATTTATTCCAAGTTTTCACAGTAAAAACTGGGTTAAAACAAACGTCACTTTCACTCTCACGGCCTGATTGTTGTTGTTTGTCACGTCACCTCCTCCCTGTCATTCCCTGTCTTCTCCAGCATCAGTTATTCTAACAAGCTGCTGCTTGATCTTCTATTTTCAAACCACCACTCTTCTCCTCTTTTCCCAACATCCACTTCCGAAATCCCACCTCTATTTCTGCCCCCCCCCACCTCCCTTCATACACACACACACACACACACATGCACCAACTTCAGCCACATTTAATGACTGGAAGCTGCAGCCTCTCCCTGACTGTCACATAGGGGCTTTTAACAAGGTGCTGTCCTCCTCTGGCTCTTCCCTCCTCATTTTACCATGTTCCCTTCACTCTCCCCTCTGCCCCATGGTCATTTTTAGCCTTTCCCTGATTGTTAAGTGTACATGAATCTGATCAAAGTAAAGGGGGGGGGGGCATTGCAGTTAGAGCCTGTTGGACCTCAGAGCCTATTTGACCAGATAGTCAAGAATGGACTTGATACAACTAATTTAGTTCTTCTTAAATGTTTCAATCATAGTCTCTAAAAATCAGGTTTTACTTGCCTAAATGCAACTAAAATTATTGTATCAATTGTAGTGAATTTAGCTGATCGATTACAGGTTCATTGCCACTATTTTTGATCATTAGTCATATGGACAGACCAAAAGTGAAATATATTGAATCTATTGGTATTGGAAGTTTCTATTATATATAAAAATCTATTTATAGATTTAGACCTTGTGCCTGCACCTCTACCCCTGATCAACAAATGAAGGCAAAGTATCTAATTTGCTCTAAAGCCATAATAACAAGGTTCCTTGACCAATCATGAGTCAGCTCCACCTGTCAATCATCAAGGTTCATCCCATCCCATCATTCCTTCATCCATCCCTTTGATTAGATATATTGTCTTTACACAAAGTGCATTTTAACTATTTAGATTGGTCTAGGAGGCAGGGTTTAAGACTCATACAGCCACCAGGGGGCGATCAAGACGACTCACATTTGCCAATCAGTCAATTTGCGTAAATATTGTCTATAATCAACCACAATGGAACAATAAATGTGTAACTGTTTGATCCATGAAAATCTGCATTTGTGCAATATTTTCTTTAGTTTCATTTGGTGCATGTGTGTGTGTGTGTGTGTGTGTGTGTGTTTGTGTTTATAGCTGAATGGAGATCTGGTATCCTCGGGCTTATATTTGTATTCATAACAAACAAGGAAATTAAAGCCAACTAAATCACCTCAGGCTCCCTGCATTTCAATTATAGACAGTATAAAAGGCTTATTGATCCATAGCCGAGGAGACACGCAGGGAGGCAGAGAGATTTTTAAATACTCATCAGTCGTCACACTACAATGTTTGGTAAATCTGGTCTTTTAATTGATTTTTTCCCCCCAGAGGAATCAAAAAGCCGGTGGGCTTCAGTGGACGACTGAAAGGCTTAAGAGTATAGAATGGTGAGCCGGTCCGATACACCTTCCCCTGTGTACGTCTGCAGAGCGCTTCCTTCAGTAATCTATATCTTCCCTCGGTGTTCTCCCCGCAAGCCCCTGTGGTTTCTGGCGTTCCATCATCTTTAAGCTGCAGTAAAGAGGAGGGCTGGGTGGCCGCTTAGGTTCATTCAGTGTTCCACCTGACCAAGATGAATGTGAGAGAGGCTCAGTTCACACCTGAAACTCCCACTGTCCCCGCCTCACCTCTCTGCCGCAGCTCTTTCCATCGGATTAGCAGTGGGATCCCATGTGTTCAGCCATCCGCGCGGTGCAGAAGCTGGAGGGGTCAACTGGCCATCTCCCAAACGTCCAGTAAGACCCATGGATAGATTACTGAAGGGGGGAAACGGACGAGGACAGGCTCAGGGGCCCGGGGAGCCGACGGTGTGGGGTAGTGGGACTGCGATAGAGGAGCAAAAGCGCTAAGTAGATGCAAAAAAGACAACGTGGAATGATTACAAAGATACACAAATGACTCCGAGGGGAGGCAAAGTGGCCGTAAACATTTCAGCACAATTTGCAAAACAAGGGAGTGACGATAAAACAAGGCAAGGAAATACAAAAGATGCAAACAGGCACAACAAGAAAACACAGAACACCGATAAAGAGACGGACCACAATGAACTGCATAACAAGCGTAGAGATAAACAAACTTTTTAACACAATATGCAAAACCACAACAATGGAGAGCAAAATGAACACAGAGATGCCGAAACTCACAAATAAAAAAAACATGGAGACAAAGTGTGAAAGATGAAGACAAAGAGAAAAAGTTACAAAGTTACAAAATGACGACAAAGATACCAAATGACAACAAAGATGAAATATGACAACAAAGATGAAAAAATAAAAAAAATGACTTCAAATATGGAAAATGACCATAAAGATACAAAAGGATGACAAAGATACCAAATAACAAAAATATACAAAATGACAACTGAGATACGAATAGACTACAAAGACACATCACGATGACAAACGAGACGCATCAACTTCATGGAGACATCAAATTGCCGTCGGAGACACCGGACGACCAGGTGAGGAGAGACGGATCGAGTGGAGTCCTCAGTCTCTCAGCACAGAGGACTGACTGTCTGCGCGCGGGAGTCCAGGCCTCTCATTATCCATCCGCGTCCAGTTGCTCACCTCATCGTCTCCTCCTTGGTTCCGTCCCCCTTTCTGCCTCTGTGGACGGCAGCGTCCCTTCGCACCATCTGTCTCCTCTTATTGTCTCCACAGATGCTCTTTGTGAGAGACGTGGGGAAGATCACAGAGGATCCCTCTCTCGCTGACCCGGCCGTGCCCTTCATCTTCCTCTCGCAGCTTGATCTATCGTACACAAGTGCCTTTTATTGTGCTTCGGCAGCCGCCTCTTGGCCCATGGCTCCATTTGTCTCCCTCTCTCAGCCCCTCTCATTATTACTGCAAGTCATCCTCTTTTGGGAGTCCGCCAACGTATTTGCATTTTCCTCTGCTGCTCCTAAACCTCAAAGGCCATACACCGTCTGATATCGTGATGAAGGAGCTGCGTGATTAAGCAAAGGTCGTCCTTCAAGGTGCCTCCGCCTGCTTTTTTGAAATATTTATGATCAGCTCCGAATTGACCCAGATAAAAGGCCATAGAAATCGCAGATTGTCACAAAAGTCTCTATTTTTGATGTTTTCCAAGTGTGATGGGTTTAAATCAGACGTGCTCTCCTCTTCCTTGATGCTTATTTTTGGATGTTTGCGTCGGTGCATCTCACCCCTGTCGACCCCCTCACAACAACAGATATCCTCCTTGCTGGGAAAGTTCAGCCTTGTGCCTGACAAACTTCTCCGAGGGAAAGAAGTTCACCATCTCCTCCTCCTCCTCTTCTTCACTCTGTCTTGTGCTCCAATCTTCTTGACAGACTGTCTTATCTTCCTGCTTTGTTGAACTCGATGTGCACTCATGTTCATTACCTCTGCCAAAGTGGTTCCCTGTTCACTCCCGGCTGCCTGCCGGTTTGTTCGTCAGGAGGATTATGCACAAAAAGCGCTATTGCGCTAACTTGGTGGAAGGATGGTGCTCGAGCCAGGAAGGAGGAGACTGAATTTTGGTCAAATAAGCATATCCTGGATTTGGGTGTTTTTTTTTCACGCTGATTTCCCTGGCGACAATAAATTAAACAAATCAGGCGCTTCGCTCGTCCAGAACTCCTCCTACTTCCTGGTTCATCCAAAAATGGGCAAAGAGGCGGGGCACAGGTAGCCCTGGGGTGGGCCCGTGGTGCTGTCGCAGCATCCACAGAACATGCAAGGTCTGCCCAGGCGTCACTCAAGAGGCCACGCCCCTTAATTCTGCAGAATTTCAAACCTCAATAGAATAAACGTTTAAGTTGGTGGGGGAAACAGTTACATTTGCATCCTGGATTCTTCTGTAGTATCGCATAAATTGTATTTTTCTCTATGAGTGTGTTCAATTTGGTGCCACTCAAATTTCATGCACTGTGTGTAGGATTTACTGACACTTAGAGGTAAAGTTGTATTTTGCGGAACTTATAGAAGTCTTTGGTTATCTTTGAAATGTAGAGTGTATTCAACGTGTCTATTCTAAACATGGCTTCCTCTGAAGAAAGAAGAATCCACCTCTGATGTAAACATTAGGGTGCATTCCATGGTTAATATAGGGCATTCATTCATTTTGGCGATTGTACATTAATTAAAATACTAGTAAGAATATTTCACAGTTATTTTTGCAACAATTGATCTCATTTACTCCTTAAGGCAGCTACTTAAAGGCCCTCGATGGAGGAATCCTTCTTTGTTATTACTCTTATGACTGTGGAGTTTTTTAATCATAGCCACCATATTATATTAAATCAAAAACGTTTTTTTCTGATTCATTAAGAGATAGAACAAGATATTCTTGCAATAATAAATAATTGATATTTTTTTAATGAAATATAAAAATTCATTAACGTAGTAGTAATTAATCTTTGGGGAAGCAATGAGACATCCATTGGCCCCATTCCAACACATCGTGATTATAGCTCTCAGTAACAGGAGGCCGTGTTAGAACCTGCTAATGCACATTGTCCCATTACAGTTGACTATACTATACTATGGTCCGCTGTTCACTCACCTCTTTTGGCAAATCTCTCCGGCAACTTGGCAGTGACAACAAGTCATATCTCTTTGAAGTGTCCGTTGATATATATCATGAAGACCGGCGGGTATTACAGCGCCTCAATGTTTGTATCAACACCGCCGACACTTTGTTAACAGCCTTTTAACATTCCCCCGCTGCAGCTTATGGGTTTCCCTTCCCCTCAGGTCTTTGTATAATAAGCAGAGGTTGTTCATTTAATCTGATCTCGCTGCCGTAAATGATTGGACTGTTAGCTCTCGCGGCGCATGTGTGCGTAGGTACGGCATTGACTCCTTTCGGCGTTCGAAGCTAATCTTTGAGAGCAGGAACAGTATAGGTTTCCTTATCACATCCCATGTTACTGAGTCAGGCTGTTAGAAATCACCATGAAATGCACAATATTGTGTCACTACAGTTTTTCCATTTAATGGTTTATTTGCCTCACTATTTACTGCGCTCACTCGCCGTGGATGCAAACCTAATTGACCTGTAACTAAGTGAGAGCCAATATTTATGTTTTTGGTTTGGCAGCTGAGGCGAGAAGGAGCGTGAGCTGAATTCCTGTGTTTAAAACTGTCTTAGCTAGATGTTGATTTTAGTTGGCAGACCAATGAGATGTCCATGTATTTTCTGCTGTATTCTGACTTTCTCAGTGATTGTTTTGACCTAAATGAGGTCTATGGACAATACTGTGACTCTGACTTCATAGAAAACACCTTTTTCTGAGTAGATGCTCTGAACTCTACTTCCTGAAAGACAAAATACAATTGATCCGACAAATCGGTCCACTGTCCCACTCTGCCTGATTGTTCAACTGCTTCTAACTTCACCCCCCCCCCCCCCCCCCCCCCCCCCCCCCCCCCCCCCCCCCCTCCTCCCCCCCCCCCCCCCCCCTTTCCCCCCCCCCCCCCCCCCCCCGTTCACGGAGAATTTCAATCACAAAAGGAGCCATGAAGAGAAAATGAATTGATGGACTTTGTGAGTGAGGCCCCTGTCTTCTCTGCGCTGACCAGCAGGGGGCATCTTATGTCTGAATTTCGAGTTTCCAAGCATCTTCAAAATGGCACAATGTAAACGATCATCCACTCAGAGTCAGATTAGAAGGTAAAACAATCATGTGTCTCGTTGCCTGGACACCACAGTGTGATTGACAGCTCTGGCCACAACAGGAAATCAGCAGTCTCGTTGAAACCGGGCGTGGCAACAGATACACCTCTCCCTTCAACTGCGTGCGCTAACCCACCACCACTAACAACGACAAAAATGGCGGATCACTTGTAATCCGATGTGTCCCGAAGCCGAAGTTACTCCTCTCTCGCTTCTTTGCCGCCATCATCAAATTTCTCGGCTTCTTCTGATACCTCCCGTTCTTGTTGCGTTCGTTTACATCGTGAGAGTTTGGTGCGCGGCCCATGTCTTCTTCTGCTTTCAGTGTATCTCTGTGGCAGCATTACAGCGCCACTCACAGGCTTGGCGGATATACTACAGCATTCTCAGTCGTTTTCATATATTCCGATTTTGTTTTTGTTGACTTTCTTTTTTTATAAAAAGATTGTCTTTGTCTCTGTGTGGACAGGTCTAAACACCGAGATGTATCCACAATGACTCTGGCCAATCAGAAGTGCAGGACAGGTTGAAGACAGTAATTTTGGAGAGATGAAAGTCGGTGACACAGCGAGACTCCCGTTCATGCTGTGAGACGGTGAACTGCACAATGGCCGAAGGACTGGGGACGGGACAACGTGCTTCACCTGAACTTTGAAGCATCGTGGCATCAAAAAGTACAATGTTTTCCTCGGAAATCAAGGCAAACGTTAAAATGCAAAGTACTGCATACTAGCAAGGTCAAAGGTGCACAGGCAAAGTACCAGTACCCGCTAACAACACTCTCCATTCATCATTCGGAGAGTTGACCTCATGAAAAACACAACCTGTGAAAGACGTTTTCTCAGACACGTCGGACTTCTTTTGTAAGTGCTGAGAAAAACACTTGCCGCGTTTTGTTGCTCTGCCTCTTTTCCTTCCACTCTCGCCCGTTGTCTCCAACTGTCAGCCGCCTGGAAGCCGCCGAGCTCCCGCACTTCTTATGAAAAGCTTTTTCTCGCAGAACAGACGCCGCCTCACTTCCTTTCAGCGAGGAGGCGAGCGAACGGCGCTCGGCTTAAGAAAACACTCCGACCTGCCTGAGAAACAATAAAAGCTCAACGTGAAGCCGCTTCTCCGGCGAGGTTCTTCCTTTAATCTGACACCGAGACATTCTCCACATCTCCCATTCAGAGGAGAAGAGGAAAAAATGTTTTTTTTTAAATCTTGACGTAGTTTAACTCTTCTTCTCGCTCTAACCATCTGTCTTCGCATATTAGACGACTCCTGAGCTCTGACACTGAACAGTCATCGTGGCTTCTGACACTAGAATTCTCTCAAGTCCAGAGCTTTGATGTTGTGAAGGGGAACCGTTGCCGTCCCCCGGGGGGGGGGATGTGTGTGTGTGCCCAGCTGGTTTGCCTTTCCCGTAGCCATGTTGGTGTTTACGCCGATGCCCTTTTAATCATGAATCACGGTTCTTTTTAAAAGCGAGGGAACGCGAGCATGAAACCTCCAAACAAAACAGGAGCGCCTCGGGATGTGCTTGTGTTTGTTGATGAAGTTTGTGATGTCACCATCTGGTTTGCGAGCTGGCGGTCGGACGGCGCTCACACTCCTGAAGCGTCCGGGGCTCGTTTTGAAAAGCACAATATAAATACGATCCATTACTACGGACCTGAATACTGGCAACAAATAAGCCCCGCCCCCACAAAGTTGTCACAGGAAAACATGCAACTGACTGAGACCAAAAGTGTAGTTTGTACCAGACGTTTGTGTTGTTTCATTCATGTCTCAGTCACCGCTGAAGTTGATCATTCCAACATGGGAGTCTATGGAGATTGAGCCTCTAGTGGCCACCTTGTGAACTGCACGTTTTTTGACTTCAGGTAGCCCTGGGTCACAATAGCTCATTTGCTAAAACCAGGTCCAAAACATCTCATCTTGTGTCATGTGATGTTAACGTTGAGTAAAGTGAATTCCCAACGCCAGCTTCGCTCTGATGAAGCCTTTGTCGTACACTTCTAACACTTACGGAGTTTGTCTTTTCTATCATTTGTATTCTTCGTATTATTAGTTAGTCTTGAGGTTAATTCGAGTCGGAATTGCCCGTTTTTCTGAATGAGAGAGGATCATTGTTGTTTGTCTCCATATGTTGTGATGCGCTGGTGAACTCTTTGAAGTCGAGCCCTGAGGATTGGTTATATTCAACTCAGATGTGTTTGTACAGAGTTTAACAATCAACTCTTAAAATGTAAAATGCTGAAATAAGTTTATTAGAGGCGACACGTGAGTGTCTCTGCCTCTTCCCTCTCTCCCGCCCAGAACACCGTGTCATCATCCGGCTGCCTCGTCAGCTCAGCAGATCTGGCCGGCGGCCCGCCGCCTTCCCTTCCCGACGAGCCGTTATCATTTAAATGACGACGACAGAAAATCTCCTCCCGAACCGAATGAGTCATGACTGTGCGAAAGAGAGGCAGCTTATTTCAAATCAGCGTTCTTAGTCAGAGGAGCTGCTGACGAGGAGGCCACGCCCAGAGCCTTTTTATTTCTTTTTTTTTTTTTTTTAAATCATGCTCTCGCCCCGTCCTCACCGCGTCTAATTGAAAAACACTGACGATTCATTAAGAAACGGAGCTGTAAGGTGAATATATTATTTAGCGGTGTTTAAAGAAGCACTCTGTGCGGGAACTTGCTGCACCTCGCCAGACAAATATTAGGAATCTGCATAAAAGAAGCGTGGAGGGCTGCGAGACGTCCTGATTCAAGAGGTGACGCAGTCGGAGAAGAGTTCAGTGTATTTTCACTTTCAGAGACTTTCTGAATCTCAGCCTCCATTCAAACGGTGACACAGTGATTTCGATTCTCCTGGTGTGAAGACGGCAGCAGAGTCATAACACAGGAAATTAGATAGCTGATTGAATTAGTCGTCAGGGAGCTTCCTTTTTTTTTTTTTTTTTTTAATAGCAGAGAGTGAGCAGCCTTTTTTTACGGAAGCTAAATGAGACATCGCCCGGATGAAGTCATTCAGATCTTTGCCTGAAAACTGACTTCAGAGTGATGCTTGTTCGGTCTTTACCCTCGTCCTGTCCCCACCTACTGGACGGGAGGCAGGTCATCGGAGCTTAGCTAGCTAGCTCGCGAGCTGTGGCACTGACTTAGCTTCCGAGTCGGCAAATGTGCGTTACAGAAGGAGAAAACGGACAACCGAGTCTTGCAACTGGCTGGTTTGACTGTTCCCCTTTACTCAGGGCAAAATGAGTGACTGCACTTACCCCTCGCTGCCACAGGTGTCGCCGTAAACAACCCTTGTGGGAACTGTCGCCCATTCTCCTTATAAGGTCACGTAAAAAAAAAAGGCATTTAAGTCCGATGATGACAAGTGTATGAAAATATTGAAATGTGATATAATGAGGCAACACCCGGGGGAAGTGGAAACCGTGGGAGTTGGCAGTGGATAACTAGACTTAGTTATTTTTGTTTATTTATATATTTTTTGTTCTTTTTTTTTTTTTTTACCAACAACCTTCCTCGGCTCGCCGGCCTCCTCCATCCTGATTGGTTGTAGCGGAGCAGCACAGGTCAGTGAAGGTGGCGTGAGCCCCGGAGGAGGTGACGGCAGCAGCAGCGGACGGAGCAGGAGGGAGTGAGACACCACCCACTGCTCAGCCCACAGGGCCAGTGCCACCGAGCCGGAAACACCTCACAGGGCATCATCACACCGACTGTTCACACACACACACACACCTGCACACACACACACACACACACACACACGTGCGCGCTCGTGTACATTTCATACACGCATCCTAAACGGAACCGTAATGACAGCGAGAGCGTTCCAGGAGAGCTGGAAATAGAATTATGGGAGTGTTGGTGCAAATTGGAGCTGGCATGACGGTGCCACCTTGAGGGGATGATGAGCGTTGTGTGTGTGTGTGTGTGTGTGTGTATGTGTGTGTGGGAGTGTGCATTGCTATTATTCAGAGAGTGAGATGGACATGGTGTGAGTGGCTCTAAGGTCAAAGAGAAGTGTAAAGAGTGAAGCTGACCGAGCCGAGGTCAAACCACCGCAGGCTTTTCCGAACAAACTCTGCGGAGAGAAGTTTTCGTTCCGAGGGCTCGTGGGAGATTAAAGGTGCATTGCGCAACTCGAGTCTGTAGGGAGCACAGGCAGCTGCGGCCCACTACCAGCACGGATAAATACAGGCCTGCACTTCACTTCCCTGCCAGTGGGGTCACTACAAACAACTGTTTCTTCACGGCATTCATTTAGACTTCCTCGCTAGATCTCTTTGTGTGTGTGTGTGTGTGTGTGTGTGTGTGTGTGTCCCTCTGCAGAGACCCACAGGGACCAATGACAGGGCCGCTTGGAGCAATTTGAGCCGATGAAGATGTACTAGTGGGGAGCTGAGAGCTAATTAGAGCAGCGGAGGCACCTGCAGACTGCTCAGCTGAACTGGGACAGATCTACTAAATACATTCAGTGGATCTGGGATTCATTTATCACAGCTTGAGACCCAAGGTGTTGCCGCCCTGCTTTAGGTGAGCTCCAACCTGGTGAGCCCATTAATACAGTTCAATAAGCATCAAGTCCCAGGATGCAGCTGAAAGTATGAGTGAGATTATTTTTTTTCTCGTTGCTAACACAATGAATTAAAGTAATGAATCATGGTATTAAGGCCAAATTAAACCTGTGCTGATTTCCTTTCAGGTGAGAGGAAGGAGGGAGACATGTCACAGATACACATTTACAAAAGGTGTCCCCCTGGAAATGTTCGTAAAATCATGTTCAAGAGTGAGATCAAAGTTGTATTATCCCTGTTCACTGAACTGCACAGCTCAGACTTTCACTTAATTAAATGG
>JAFBJT010011170.1:71500-85472 GCA_016785325.1 Chascanopsetta lugubris | reverse complement strand
CACCCCACCTCTCTCCATCCTCCGACCAGCCGCCCTGTCCGCCCCCCGCCCCCCTGCTCCCTCTCTGTCGTGCTCCTGCCCAGATAAAGCGACGGCCCCTCGCCCGCCCGCCCGCCCGCCCAATCCTCTGAGCTGTGAATGTGAAAGGACAATAGATGAAAAATAGATGCTGGGTTTGCTCAGGTGTAGCTTACAGTTGTGGCCCGGCCCACTCGCAGGCAAAGCAGCTGTACATTGATACGATGAACCTGCCGGCCTGTGTTTGGCAGGGCCACATGTGCACATGTGTGACGTTGTCCAGGTGGGATAAGCGGGGGGATTTCCACTGAGCTTCAGGTGACAGCCGCATATGCCAATGTGTGTGTGTGTGTTGGTGCAGAGACCACAATAGGATTAGGTGGATTACAGTAATACAACAATCTTACACAGGAGGGCATCATAGAGGATTCGGGGAGGGGGTGCGGGGGCGGGGGCGGGGGGCGGGGGGCGGGGCGGGGTACACAATCATGCGGGCGACAACCTCTTAACCCTAATTTCACCTGTCAACAGGAGTAAGAACACAAAGTGATTCCTCCTGCGGAGCAGAGGACTGATCTGGACCCATGTGATCAAACTAAGAGGATTGTAAACAATGAGGAGGAACGAGGAGAAGGTCACACAATGTTTGTTTATTCCTTATAAAGTCCCAACGAGAACACCCCGTTCACACAAACCACAATAATGCTAATTATAGAGGTGAACCCTGTTTGTCGACATAAGGGACCTCATGCTAGTTCTTCCATTTGGCTGCTATTCAGCACCAATCACATACAAACACTCAAAATATACAACGGAGAAATCATAAATCTTTATGAAGACCAACAATACGTGTTTTATTTGGCTTTTTAATCTCTAGTTATAATCGTTTGTGAAAACGTTGTTGTTGAGGTTTGGGTTGTGGGTCTGCGCAGGCTTAGATTTATATATGATAATAAATAGTTTGTTTTCTTTGCTCAAGATGCAAAACATTTCCTAATGTGCCACAAATGAGTGCCGCTGTGCATCTGACAGTGAGGCTCAAGCCAAGGGACCGTCTGCAAAGTGCAGCAGCACAAAGTGCAGCAGCACAAAGCCTTCAGAAATGTAATCTCATCCCTTTCAAGTATCAACGCCAGAATCGCTCCATGATCTTCAAACGACACTCACTTTTCAAAAATAGTCAATAATAACTTTGTCAAAGAATGTATAAAGAATGTTGCGTACGTACCCTCGACGTGTGGCTCATGGTTATACGCACAGTAACGGCCGTGCTGGGGTTCTCCATCAGCTCCACCGTCTGGTGATCAGGGCGCCCTCTGCTGGACCACACAGAGCTTCTGAGTCACACCAGGGCTCTAGGCTTTGAAAAGGTGCTTTCCTTTGCCTCCTGTTCTTAAAGAAAAATTCAAATTTCAAAGAAAAAGATGTCGGCCCCGACACGCAGCCTGTTGAACGGACACGAAACAACAGGTCTGCTTTGCTGTGGGGGCTCCGTCGGCCCCCTGACACCCTGAGCCCTCCGGCTGACATGTGGAGGTTATCGGTGGCACAAAGGCTGAAGAGTGTGAGTCCTGTCGCCTCCTTCCTGTGTGTATTGTCATTGGTCAAGGTGATGACTCAACAACCCCCCCCCATCTTCCCCCACCACCGCCACCACCACCCAACGCCTCATCCCCAGGCTTTCCATTCTATTTAAGGACAATCATTGACATTTCATCAATACCCGTTTTATCTGATGACAGTGGTGTCACCTTGTTTTTGTCTCGGCTGGTGTGAGTCACAGTGGAGGAGCCGGAATAAGTTGTAAAAAAGTCGAGATGCAGACACAACAAACCAACCTCTGTGGACACAACCCAGCCCTGTAGCCGAGGGGAACTTTCTTAGACAGGGGCCCGGGGCCCGGGGCCCGGGGCTCGGTCTGGCGCTGGTGTTTCCCCAAGGGCCTCGTGAAACGCGATGCGACAGCTTTTCCCGAAAAATGTTGATCTGTGCTGTCTGGTGCTGAGCTCCTCCGTCATTCTGCCCAAAAAATGGCTTGTATTGTCAGCGCGACACCCACCGCTTTGCTCTCCATTTACAAAAACGTGTCACTCCCCCTGATAAGACACGCAAGGAATTCAGTGCAAGACGAGGCACGATAGACTGTATACAGATGTATTTTTAAATACGGCTGTTTCTTTCCAGGTCGGCCTCGAAGAAATGCTGTCAAGAGTGTGGGAATCCCAACCCAGAGTCATCAAGTTCCCGCGCAGACATCTGAGAGGCTCGTCGGCCAACGGGCTGCGGCGACAGAAGAGGGACTGGGTGATCCCGCCCATCAACGTGCCCGAGAACTCCAGAGGTCCCTTCCCCCACATGCTCGTCAGAGTAAGTGACTGCATACTTTCAGTGTGTGGAATATTTTTCCATCTCTCTCTCTCCGTCGCAAGTGTTTGCAGAGAAAATCTTGGTCTACCACCATGTATTTTTTTGGGTTTTTTTTTCTCTTTTCTCTCTAAGTGCTTATCCCAGCAGGCCAGGCCGAGGATTGGAGTATAAACTGTAATACCGCTTACTATCACCACGAGGCCAAGAGAGTCAATATTGTGCTATTTGATATCAAGCGCGCTCAGCAGGTGAAAGTATCTGCTCTTGTCTCCAATTTAAGTCATGATGCCTGGCGATTTGTGTGCAGACCTGAGGGAGCCACGCAGACAGACAGACAGACAGACAGACAGACAGACAGACAGACAGACAGACACAGACAGACAGACAGACAGACAGACAGACAGACAGACATCACTCAGGCTTTGAAAAGACAGATTAGTGTTCCTATACTTGGTTTTAGGCATTGACACTAATGCGCCTGGTGGAATCCCCACACATGGCTCACACTGAGAGTTGTTGACATCGGCTGTGGCTAAAGGTTATGAAAGCAGAACATTTAATCAAGTTGTCGAGAAACAAAGCAACATTTCGCGAGAAGCGTGATTGAGTTTGCGGTGATGGATGCTAACGATTCTGCAGATTTCATTGTTTCAGCCGAGGTGAGAGATTTGCACAGAACAGTGTTTTACGAGAAATGAAATTAGGACAATGGGGAAATGATCAATAAAATAAAATAAAATAAAAGAAGGCTCGAGCAGAATGAACAGAAAACTGCCGCGGCAGTGATGACGAGCCCTCGCACGCAACCCTGGGGTCAGGCTCAGGGTTGGGGGGTGCGGGTCGCTGGGGCTGGAGGGGCTGGATGTCAGTTGCCTTGGTAACCGTAGAAGTTACTCTGCGTCCGCCCGCAAGCCATGTCTGCAAAGTGGGATTAATATCTGCAATCGTTTATTTGCATTTTAACAATTCAAATTATTTCATCAATTTGATTCATTAGAGGTGCAATACCAATGGAGTCCACCAAAAGAGGTGACATAAATCTTACACAATGCACCTTTAATTAATACCATTATAACACAGTATTGTTGTAAAGTGAGTGTTGTAGTTTGAACGTCATGGAGTTATTTTGGTGTCGATGTAGCAGAAGCTAAGATTACATTTTTTTAAGACTTTAGGGTGCTGCACTTTGTGGACGGTCCCTTGTTTCATTATTTCGTCTCCCGGTTCTGACGACAGAACGGGAACCTTTAAGTCTCACGTTCCTGAAGAAAAAAAAACATTTCTATCTCTTTCCCTCATGCGCACTTGGCACCAGGATGCTGCCTCACAATGCAACTGCTTTTTCTCTGCTTTGCATTTATATATTTATCGTGAATCCTTAAAAAAAACCCTGTGTTTATGTTGCTACTTGATAATTACCAACAGTGACGATATCACAAAGACAGACGACCAGACGCAAGTTTGTCATGGAGGCGTCGTGCTCCCGGCTCTGTGCTGCTTCTCACCACTCCCTCGCTCGCTCGCTCGCCCGCTCACTGCGTCTTATCTGTCTCCCAGACAGACGTGCAGCTTTCTGCTGGCTTTTACAACACACACACACACACACACATAAAAACTCACATAAACACACACACACACACACACACACACATATATATATATACTCACACAAAGTCCCTTACGCCCATTTGTACAGCAAGGCTTACACTCCCGGATTACGGAAATCGCCTTTCACCAATGTGTTGGCAAGAGGACAGATTTTCCAGCAAAGCATGGAAACACTCACTCGCACATAAACAGGCAGGGAGCTGTGCAGTGTCAGGGGACCACCCCCCCCCCCCCCGCACCCAAACCACAGGGCCCCGCCGGACAAATGGACCCTCTCTATCCTCTTTTCTCCAATCAGGTGGTAGATGGTGGAATTAAACCTCAAGGGCTTCCTTTGTGTGTGTGGTCAGGTTAGTGTGTGTGTGTGTGTATGTGTGCATATGTGTGTGTGTGTGTGTGGGAACATCTCCCAGCTTACATGCCACAGACTATATTGCAGTGGAGCTCAGTATGGATGTGTCTAAGCCCTCAGCCGTATCTGAAAGCAGTGCACCATGGGGGATGTGACTCTGTGAGCTCATCTGTCCCCGGCTCTCTCAGCTACACATCTCTCCATTCTGACAGGCAGAGGAGCAGGGGGGATTTGGTGCTTTATCTCGGGGGTCTCAGAAGAGGCCAAGAACAACCTTTAAAGCTGACACACTTGATTTCAGGACACGGCGGCTCTCCTGTGCCGAACCGCGCCGCAGAAACTCTTTGAGTCTTTGCTTTTGTTTCCACTCCGGAGTCTTCAGACAGGCGGGTTCAGCAGGTTTTAAAAAGAGCAATTAACCCTCAGAGTGTAATTACCCCTTTGAAAGGCTGGAGTGATGCAAATGACATGCCCAGAGAGGTGTGTGATGGAGCGCTGGTGGTCTCAGCGAGAGGCTGATGTACGGGGAGGCTGCTGGGGTGGGACGTTTGATTAATCCCCCGGTTCTGCTGATGGGGTCTCACACACTTTCAGGATGAAACAAAGTCTCCATGTAGGAACTTCAAAGTCTTAAGGTGGCTCCCCAAACAGCGCAGCCCGGGGGGCTTTCGTCGTCTCTCCTCCGTGTTGATGGACAGGACAAAGACCAGAGGCCATTTTGAGCACGGTCATGATTTCTTCATTGATCAAAGTCCGATCGGTTTCAATGATTAATTGCGACTGACTCACACCTGAGAGTGAACACGTGATGCTAACTGTTAGCATCACGTGAGCAGCTGTTAGCAGCTAACAGCTGCTCCATCAGCCAGTTGCTACGCCGACCTAACAGTTGTGGAGGTGGCATTGTTCTTATCTGGGATGTATTCGGGACGTTTCTGGGGTATTTTGCTCTTGCTGTGTGGCGCCCCCTACCCCTCGGGGAGCAAACACCATCCCAAACATGAATGGACAACAGTTGTGTGACAGAGCTTAAAGGTCATCAACACACAAACAAACACACACACAAAATTACATAAAATAACATAAGTAACATTATAGATTATTAAATGATGTAACATGATATGAATAATTAAAAGATGTCATTACAAAACAGTGCAATATGATATAAGAACAAAAGTTGCAGTGCTGGTGTGACGCAAAGTCAGTCCCAGTGACTTATACTTGGTGAATTTTTTTTTTTTTTGGGGGGGGGGCACTACTTGCAGCAGTACCCCCTCCAGCAGGTGGCGCCTGTGACTGTGAGCTGACTCAACCTTTCATTGTGTTCATTAGTGCCGAGTCGCACTTCTGCCATCACCACAGACCCCTGGGCCGGGTGGTCGTATTTTGATTTACTGTCTGAAAGCTACTTTCACTCCGATACACTTAAAATCGTCTGCGTCTCGCGCACACACACACACACACACACACACACACACACACACACACACAAACCAGTAGTGAACAAGAGCTCCATCCCTCTGCTGGGCATTTTCACCTTGACATGTTCAATTCACTCCTTGAGGAGCAGGAGTAATGCAGCGTGATGGCATTGATTCACCATTGTGTCCAAATGGAATATTCTTCAGCCGTCAGATGGTTTGACACCACAGACGTAAGTGCGGTGGAAATGGAGAGGTTACAAAACAGCTCCAGTTAAACAGACACCGAGGTAAATGGCAAGAGTGGCGGCGCCTTTTGAGAAAGTGGAAAGCGGCGAGGGGGTGGGGGAGAGAGAGAGAGGGAGAGAGAGGGAGGGGGGCGGGTGGGTGAAGAAAAGAAAAGAAGAAATACAGAGTCTTGGGAGAGTGCTGCTGTAAATCTACGGGGTGAGGGAGGCCAACATTAGTTTCAGGCCATTTGTGGCATTCTCATCTCGACCGTCTCCGGCAGCACCTACACCGAGAGCAATGAGGCCCGACTGATGGAAAGTGGCCTGAATATGGGCGAGAAAAGACTCTGCTGTCGTTTAACCAGGCCTCAGAACACACCGGCCCCCTCTCCGACCCACCGTCAGGACGTGGGGATGGAACCGTGCAAGTCCAAAGGCAATGCATCACAGTGATGCAGTGCGTGAGATGCGGCGACATCTAGAGGTGAGGGCTGATGGAGAGAGAAAATAAAACACTCGGGTGATTGTAAATTCAGGAAAATCTCGCAATGTAATTGCTGTGTGATATTCATTCGAGGTGACAAAAATGGCCGAAATCGCACACACTGCACCTTTAATCCACAGCCAAGGTGCAAACTGGTCTATCACCATTTCCTTAAGTCCCCGTTGGATGACTCCGTGCCCTTTCCGTGCAGCTAAATGGAACCGTAATGGCGTCTGTATCTGTAATGATGGTTTTATCACACTCTGGCATTCGGGGGAAGAAAAATGAAGGGCTCAAGGTGAGAAGGTGAAGCGGCTTATTAGAGTGCATCTCAGTATGATTTGGTTCACCTCATTATTTCGAATAGGCCATTATGGCGGCGCTCGCGGCTAGCGTAATGCAATACAGTGTGGCGCCGAATGAGTCACAGCCGGAGTGACTGCAGGCGCCGTGTTTCGATGGTTTTATCAGAAACAAACAAAAACACGCAAACGAAGGAGCAGCTCGCCTCTCGCTCCCTCACTCAGGTGCAGCAGCAAAGTTGACTCAAAGAAGAAGCAGTAGCTTTTTGTTGCTCCTCTAATTTGATTTACTGAGCCGATCCATATACACTGTATATGTGTGTGTGTGTGTGGGGGGGGGGGTGACATTGTTATGTCTACGCTGCCGTTTGCAACATAAAATGAAAACATGCTGCTTTATTTACTGCCGTGGTTTTCACAGTGTTATATCATTATATCCCTTAACGAGTTCATAATGTGCTGCGGGATCCGTTTGTTTTGCCTTTGCGCTTTTATCGCATCCATCGTGTATTCAAGTGCATGGTGTCTAGTTTGGGTGTAGATACGTATGCATAGTATAGAGCTGACACTTACTGACATTAGAATATATAATATATGTATACATATATACATATAATGTCCTCTGACCAGAGGGTCAGGGGTTCAGCACTATACAAAATGCTGCAAATACATGTACAGTGTGAATGATTGTGTGACTGGGTGAATGTGAACTCCACCGTAAAGTGCTTTGATAGATAGATAGATATATAGATGGATAGATAGATAAATAGATATATAGATGGATAGATGGATAGATAGATAGATAGATGGATAGATACATAAATAGATACATAGACAGATAGATATTTTATCGATCCCGAGGGACAACCATTCAGTTCTGGAGCATGAGCTGTTGCATTTCTATTGGTATAAATAAATGAACGGGGACCCAATGAATGGACCAGGGACCACATCAAAGAGAGATCCTCGAAAGGAAGGACATTTAACATTTCTCATTTGGTCTCATCACTAATATCTGCTGCAGTTGTCTGCCCTTCACTTCAGTAATGTGAGCTTCTGTTCCCCCGTCACGTGACCGCAGCGTGAAAAGAATACACATCGCATCCACAACGGCGGTGGGAGCTCTTCCTGTTGTTTCCGCGCAGATAGCTCTGCCTCCTCCCAATCAATGAAACATGCGGCGTATATTGTATATTTCATACACGATGTATATTTTATTGATATTGGAATCAAACAGCAAACATTGAAACGCCACGGGTGTTACACCGGGGTCAAGGCTTTTATCGCTGCTCCGTTGAACCACATCAATTGTCTTGAACAATGCGATTTCCACCTGCTATCGACAGCAGTTAAAGATTCTCATTTAATCAGCCATAACAACTCCACCGCTTCAGAATCACCCGTATAACTCGCTTTACAGCCGCATGTATAGATTGGCCCTGATAATAACTCGATTCTGGGCCGATGGAGTCGTCGTAACACTCGGCTCCTCGTATCCGTGAGCGTCGCGTGTGTGTGTGGCAGAATGTCTGTAGCTTCCAGGTGCAGACAGAGTCTGTTGACGTCTTGTTGTGGTTTTAAAGGTTTCTGGGGCGCGCCGCGCTCCCCCTCTCCCCTCGCAGAGCGCCCTAGAATCCACGGGTTTCTCGGCGCTGAATCATTAACAATAACAACAAGGTCTCCAGGAATAAAACGCCTTTCTAATCTTGTCTCACATCCTTTTCTTTTCTTGGCTTTTTTCGAGGAGAGCATCTGACCCAGCTCCTCCTGGCAAAATGCCTCCGTCTCACACTGCGAGGTCGAACAGACTGCAAACAGAATGTTTCACTTTTGTTGTTATGGCTTCCTCTATAGACACATAATGGTCTCCTATGTTTGGTTAAAGGTACAGCACGTAGCCTTAGTGACATGTAGTGGTGAAGTTGCCTTTTAAGTTCTATAGGAAGCGGAAACAGTTTGTTCATTTTGAGTCACACGGGAAAGTAACATGGCCGCCGCCGCGTTTGGATCTGTTACATCCATACTATGTAAGGCACAGTGATAGAACCAGATATCCATGCATTCAGTCAATACTGCTGAATCGACCGACATAGGCCACGCCCATTTCCATCGAGATTGTTTGTTTACATGTAAAACCTACTTTTTAAAATATATTGTTGTGGAATTCAAAAAAGTAATAATCCTACTTATATCTTCACTCGTGACCTTTTGACATTGGACATTTTGAATAGTATTGGATCCATGGACTGCAGCATTGGATTTTGCAGCTTAAAGAAAATCATCATCTATTGACGTATAGAATCCGGCCTGAGACCCGAGTCACTGTGGGACTGTGGTGCTGACGCGTGGACATATGTTCACGTCCCTGATCTCAGTCCTGTGCAGTGTAAGAATTCAGAGCAAAGCTCCATCAGCACTTTCACCCTGTTCCACTCTCTCCCTGACTGGAGTCACCTCCTCTTTCCAACCTCCTTCCAAATCTAACTGGAATCTGTAACACACACACACACACACACACACACACACACACACACACACACTCTTTGACCCCTTCGAAGTGCTGATGGAAATGTCCATTGAGGCTTTTTGTCTGTGACTTGTCAAATCAAGTGGAAATGTGTCCGAAGTAAACCAGGCGAGACATGAAATGCGCAGTGTCCGGTGTAATGCAGGTCCCCATCAGTGTCAGGACGTGGCGCTCGGCGTCCACCAGTGGAATCAAAGTGTTCATGTACAAACGTTTGTCCAAACAGTCCTTTGTTTGCTGCGCTGCTGCGCTGCTGCGCTGCTGCGCTGCCGTGCGCGTTGCTGCCCCTCGCCCTCCCCGGTCGGACAATTAGAAGGTGACAGTCCCATTAGAGGCGAGCCAGCAGCACAAAGCCTGAGTGGCGCCGTGAGTGACACTGAGCTCAGCCTCTCTCTAAATAACTGTCAGTCTTGCCCCGGTCCACTCTGACCCCCCCCCCCCCCCCCCGCCCCCCCCCCCCCCCGTTGGCAGCCTCCGACAGAGCCACTCACACCGCCCCTCCCCCCCCCCGCGCCAACCCCCGGACTCTCATTGGCAGCCTCGGTGGCTCCCCGAGCCAAACACTGGCCCTTCTCTCAAGCCCCGGCTCGCACCGATTGGCTGGACCCCGCTCGCCCCAGGCATGTCAGGAGGGCTTTCAACTGGCCCCGGGGCGCAGCTGATTGGCCGGGCTGTCAGGGCCGCGTGCCTCCTGTGGGAGCGCGTGGAAGCAGCTCGGGTTGAGGGATGCGATCTGACAATCGAAGAAGGTTGAGTGGGGGAATCTGCAAGAGCGGCAGAAAGCTCCCTGCTGGCCCCTCCCCTCATCTGTGACTCCATCTATATCAGGGCTGGGCAATCATTTTTCCAAGGGGCTACATAAGAAGTGTAGATTGTTACGGGGGGGGGGGGGGCAAAGTTGGTGGGGGGGGGGGGGGGGCAAACGAACTTTGTTATCATCGCATATGTGTGTCAGGGGTCACCAACGCGTCGCCCGCGGAGTCAACCTGTTCTAAAAATAGCGCTAGTCACCACTGAGTTCATCTAAATTAATATTTAGAGGGGGGCACTTAACAAGCACTTAGAGGAATCACGGCCGTCATGTGTTGTTTGTCATGTTTCTTTTAATGACAACAGTCATCGTCAGAACGGAACTTAATTGTCCGCTGGTGGGAGAGTGTTCACGTGAACGAGCGCGCTGGTGTCTGCGTGTGTACATGCGTCTGGTGGAGACTGTGTGATACAGAAACTCTGTCTGCGACCGACCAGAGACACGTGCGGGAGGCAAGTAACCGACGTGTTTGACTTTATTTTGATCAAGTTAATACGTTTTTGTATTTCATTAAAGGTGCAGTGTGTACGACTTCCAGAGGACCCAGCTGGGCTTGATTGGGCTCCATCCTCACATATACAGGAAACTGAAGCTTTTCAAAATAAGAGCATATTTTACAGCAGTGCAGCTCTGCCTCGGTATTACTCGGTCGCCTTCCTTCAGCCAACCACGTCTGCCCCGTAATTATCGACTCTTCCTACTAAATATGACCGACTGTCGTATCAGGTGGAGCTGGGGCTATTTAACAAGCTGGATCTCCTCAGGGGTCCACTCCTGTGGGGGGGGGGGGCAGGTAAGAACAAGGATGTCAGTCTCTGCCTCCCTCCTCCATCTCTGTTTCCCGAATCAGGTGGTGTGACCCCCCCCCCCCCCCCGCCCCCTTTATTAGGGCGGCAGAATGGCTGTATTTGCTCTATTCTGTGAATCAGGGAATTGGAAATGGCAGAGCAGAGAGAGGTGCTGGAACATTTCAACAGGACTCTCTCTTCTTCTCACAGAGCTCATCGAAATTCCCTGGTTAATGCCATAATTGGGTTTGTGAGTCACTTCTTAACTTCCATTAATATTTGTTCTCCTGCTAATTGCCGAAATTCATTCGTCTGCCCGGTTAATGGTCTGGTGGAGGCAGTGACGTGTGTGTGTGTGTGTGTGTGTGTGTGTGTGTGTGTGTGTAATCTATTTTTGAGCAGATTCAGGCTGCAGGACTCGGTTCTCTATAATGATGAATGACATATAGGATGGAGACGGAGGGAATCTGCAAATGTCAGAAAGGTTTATGGTCAGAAAAGGCAGGAACAACCTCCAGATATCAGCGAGGCTCATGAGCTGGGGATGAAAAAACATGTTTCCCCCAAGACCAGGCTTCATCTCTGCTTTTAAAAGCGTTCATTTGAAGCTTATTTATCGAATGCTGCCGGCATTCAAAATGCTTTCTGCTCCTCATTAAAATGGCTCCTAGGTGCTGCCTCTTCTGGCTCAGATGTTTCCCTCCTCCATGCGGCTTCCCACCGTTTCCACCGACCGTAAGTGGATTGTCTTCTTCCCTTATACATCATATTAAAACGGCTCCATCCCGGAGAATGGAGAATCACATCAGCTCCTGAAAAGCTTTGTTTCCTTAAATTGTCTCAGGGAAGATAGGGGGGTGGGGGGGGGGCGGGGGGATCTCACTCCATTATCTTTGAATCCAAATCCACTTGGCAGAGACATTACCTCAAGAAGCCCGAGGAAATGAAAGGATTTGATTCAACTGACCGTGTGAGGAAGTGGAGGAGAGGGGCAGGGCAACGGTGTCGGCGGCAGACGGACCACCTTCCTCAGGTGGAGACTGAGGGGCAACAGATGAGGCACAATAGGAAGTGAAAAAACTCACAGTTCGCAGCGTAACCACTGGGGGCAGACTCCAAAGGGGAGCAAATCCCCATAGACTCCCATGTTAAAATGATCAACTTTACAGGTGAATGAAACATCTTTAGAGCCTGGTACAGACGTGGGTTTCGCTCTCAGTCAGTCACGTGTGTTGGCGTTGGAACGTTATCGCCAAACGAAGGGGCGTGGCCCGTACGAGCCGACCCCACAGCTCCGTGCGCGTTCCACCCTATCGCCTGTTTTTGAACGAACCGGGAACCAGGAGGAGTCGGGATTGGGGCAAGAAGGCTACGAGGCGCTCGTCCGCAATTTGCCACAAAACCGCTCCGCCGAGCCCGTCGCTGTAAACAGTCGACGGTGGAGACTCTCGCCGCCTCCTTCCCTGGAGGAGGGAGAGATGGCCGCACTGATACGCTGCCACAAACACAGAGGGTTTACATTTCAGAGCAGCGTGGCGCTTGGTTCGCTTCCCTTTTCCCTCTCTGATCCGACCGGCCTGCCTGCCGCCGCCGTTCTTCGCGAGTGTCGGGGATAACTGCGCGCGACAGTGGCTTGTCAGCGGCTCCCACTTGAGAGATATTAAAGCTGAGCTCTCGCGCACAGTGTGACTATTTTTAAAAGGCGTCCGCGCCGTTCCCCTTCTCACCATGTCGCTAAACTGACAGCTCTTACTGCTCTTTATCACCGCGCTATCTCATCTCAGGTGGTTATTACACCTCTGTGCCGGTGTCCGTCCCATTCCGGGTGAACGCGATATATCAGGGAGGCCGCGTCGGGCTTTCATTAGAAGTGACACTATACAACCTCCATTTAGACTAAAGCATGAAGTACATGGGATAATGCAGCGCATCGTCAAGGTTAGCATGCTGCAGGAAGTCTCAGTCTGCCTCAAGCACCCTACGTCTCTGTACCTTCATGACAATATATATATATATATAGTTATGAAGGTACAGATACAGATATACAGTATATATATATATACTGTATATCTGTATCTGTACCTTCATAACTATATATATATATATATATTGTCATGAAGGTACAGAGACGTAGGGTGCTTGAGGCAGACTGAGACTTCCTGCAGCATGTTAACCTTGACGATGCGCTGCATTATCCCATGTACTTCATGCTTTAGTCTAAATGGAGGTTGTATAGTGTCACTTCTAATGAAAGCCCGACGCGGCCTCCCTGATATATCGCGTTCACCCGGAATGGGACGGACACCGGCACAGAGGTGTAATAACCACCTGAGATGAGATAGCGCGGTGATAAAGAGCAGTAAGAGCTGTCAGTTTAGCGACATGGTGAGAAGGGGAACGGCGCGGACGCCTTTTAAAAATAGTCACACTGTGCGCGAGAGCTCAGCTTTAATATCTCTCAAGTGGGAGCCGCTGACAAGCCACTGTCGCGCGCAGTTATCCCCGACACTCGCGAAGAACGGCGGCGGCAGGCAGGCCGGTCGGATCAGAGAGGGAAAAGGGAAGCGAACCAAGCGCCACGCTGCTCTGAAATGTAAACCCTCTGTGTTTGTGGCAGCGTATCAGTGCGGCCATCTCTCCCTCCTCCAGGGAAGGAGGCGGCGAGAGTCTCCACCGTCGACTGTTTACAGCGACGGGCTCGGCGGAGCGGTTTTGTGGCAAATTGCGGACGAGCGCCTCGAAGCCTTCTTGCCCCAATCCCGACTCCTCCTGGTTCCCGGTTCGTTCAAAAACAGGCGATAGGGTGGAACGGGCACGGAGCTGTGGGGTCGGCTCGTACGGGCCACGCCCCTTCGTTTGGCGATAACGTTCCAACGCCAACACACGTGACTGATTGAGAGCGAAACCGACGTCTGTACCAGGCTCTAAAGATGTTTCATTCACCTGTACAGTTGATCATTTTAACATGGGAGTCTATGGGGCTTTGCTCCCCTTTGGAGTCTGCCCCCAGTGGTTACGCTGCGAACTGTGAGTTTCTTCACTTCCTATTGTGCCCCATCTGTCC
>JAFBJT010011170.1:29614-66541 GCA_016785325.1 Chascanopsetta lugubris | reverse complement strand
CCCAATCTCCTTCGCTCTCCATTTTTTCTATGCATGATGGATTGGTTTACCGCCACCCAGCATCAACACCATTAGCCGCAGGAGAGCTGTCTGATAGTAGAAAGCGGACAGAGAGAGAGAGAGAGAGAGAGAGAGGCAGCGAGTGGCAGAGAGAGCGAGAAAGACGCCATTTCCAGGCAATAGTCCCTCACATGCATGCAACACAAAGCCAGTAATGGAGATCTCATCTCATCTCTGACGGATATTGATGTTGCATGAGATTGTATGTTGGCGAACACGGAGACAAACACGACGTGCTCATCGGGGCGGCGTGATCGTGACACGTGAGGAATAATGGGACATGGATTCAAATCTCAAAGGAATGGACACATCATGCTTCAGGGTTGGATCTCGTCTGTTGACCAATCATAATACATTTCTGATTTTATGGTATCTTCATTCATGGCTCCGGATAAAATGAAGGAAGATGAAGGCGTCATCATCTAATCAGCGTACTTATAATTACTTTCAACAGTTAGAAACTAATGCAGAAAACGTATAATGATTAATCAGATCTTAATTAAGGGTTGTGCATAACCTCATTCTCTCTACAATGTCCATAGGATCCTGGATTCTCACCATCGGGGGCATGGATTTCGGGGGGGCACTGTCACATCCGTGTCCTTTTGTGTCACTTCCTGTCTTGTTGTGAAATCACTTAACTTCCTCTTGTCTCCCCGCCACATTATCCCATCTCGTGTCACCTGTTTGTCATCGTCTCACCTGATCCGTTCCCTCTGATCGTCCTGTCCATTTAACCCTCTCATCTCTGGCTATGAGTCGATGCCTCGTTCAGTATACCAATGAGTTTGCTGTCTGTCAATTGTCTGTGAATCAATGAATTCTGTCTACTCCATTATATTGGTCTTGACCTCCTGCCTGCTCTGTGGACCACGCCTTTGCCTGCATCTTTCGAATAAAGACTGAGACTTTGTAATCTTGACTGTCGTGTGCACTTGGGTCTCTGTCGGTTGTGGCACATTAAATATCATATTACTCATTTTTGGATTTTGTCTGTTTTTGTTTACATCCAGGATTAAATTCTAAATTGTATAATTCTGGGCCACTGGTCATGCAAAGTAAATATTGCTATACAAGCATTAGTAAAAGAGATGAGTAGTTATAGAATTGTCAGGTTTTATAATGAAGCAGCATGAACACAATGTAGTTCAACATATTTTATTTTGTGCATTATATCAGCAATTATAGTGTATTGTGCCTTATTAAAGGGGATATGGCACTTTACATTACTCAGCACTTTTAGATTGCCTCTTTAGAATTAAATTGTACAGTACAAAACAACAAGGTGCAGAATATACGGTGTAATATAGAACGATGTTTTTATTAGAGCACATTCACCATTCATATAATGATGTTGTACTGTTACAGTATATTGACTTATGTAGAGTTTTAAAGGTGCAGTGTGTGAGATTTATCAAACTAGAGTTGTTGTCATCAGTTCTCATCAAAACTCAAGATACTTAAGATAGATATGTGTATGTATGAGCATATCGAATCTGGGCTACTGTAAAAACATGGCGGCCCCCATAGAAAGGCTTCTCATGCAAATGTATTTCAATCGGAGGGAAAAGAGATTACACAATGAGGTGATTATTAATTCATTAAAATGTCAGTTCTTATTTCTTTTGTAATAATTTTTGGAAGTGACAAAAATTACTAAAATCCTACACACTGCACCGTTGAATGAGGAGTTAAATGTGGTTTTGCTGGTTGAAGTGCTTTGTGATTCTCAAACGTCAGATTTTGCAAACTTTAATTGTGTTTTGCTATATGTTTTGAGCTTTCTGACTCAGTGTTGGTCCACCTGGGGTTGATGCAGATGGAGATATGTAACAAGCTGCTTTCACCCAGAGATCTCCGTCTTTATTCTGGCCTGTCCTTGAAGTTGCTGGTGGATGTTTTCATTCATAAACAAAGAAATACGGGTTATTTGCAATTTTCACTTATTGATGCTTCCACATGCAAAAGAGGGCTGCCAGCTACTGGTTAATACCAATGACTTGAAGGTGGGATAATGCTAACGCTAACGCTGACACTGAATGTTTGCCCCATCACTCCAGATGCGAGAATCTTCCTCTAAATTTATTGAAATCGATGAAATGAAATGAAATTCTGGACTCAGAGAAGGAGGTGGGAGACAGGAGGACTGTGGCCAAGCTCTCGTCCATGATGGAGAACCTGTCCCCCCCCCCCCCCCCCCCCCCCCCCGTCACTGTTACCCCCCCCCCCCCCCCCCCAGGGCACTCTGACAGCACTGGGCAGCACCTTCAGTGTCCTTGTGTCCTCTCATGCTGCTGTTGCTGCTGCAAATTTCCCCACTGTGGGAAGAATAAAGGCTTATATCATCTAATCTAATCTTATTTTATCTAATCTAAATTCTCATTGAATGATCGATTGAAAAAAACCTGTCGAATATTTCCAGATTCCAACTCCACTGAGTCAGGTGCTGCAGAGAAAGGAGATCAGGAGGAGATGCATAAAGCTGATGGAGATGAAGGAGAAGAGGAGGAACCGCAGATGGGACTGACAGACATCTTTATTTACAAAGCATTCAGCAGTTTGAATATTTATTGTAGGAACTCAGTTAAAGGTGCAGTGTGTAGGATTTCTGCCATTTTTGTCACGTCTGAAAAGTATTACAAAACCATACCATACTGACATTTTCATGAATTTATAGCCAATGAATGTATTATTCTTTTCCATTAACCTTACATGAGCCCAGTAATGTATATTTACATGAGGAGGGGGTGCACTTTATGTAGGCTGCCATGTTTTTAAAGCAGAAAAAGTGGACACACGAAGCATCTTTTGATTACAACTGAAGTCTACCATGGGTTCTTGAGGTCGAGGGTGAGGTAATGGACACAACATGCAACTTGATCTCTAGAGGTCACCAAATATAACATACTGTACCTGTAAAAGGTTTATTTTGGAACTTTGCATAAATGGTTGTTTATTGCGACACCTGTGGCAGTGACGTAGCATGCAGTCACTGTCTCTTCCTTTGCAATAACATTCTAAGGGTGAGGCCCCGCCCATTGCCCCTTGAGCCCTATGCCTTGGCTCCTCCTCAGCTCTGTAAGTGGCTCCAACCAAGAGGCTTCTAAGAACGTTTGCAAATGTCTAATTATTTAGCTTAGTCACTTATTTGCGTCAAAAAGTGACCAAAAAATGGCCTAATTAACCTTTAATATTGCTAAACAAAGCCCCCCCACTGTAATGAAACACTCCACTTTATTGTAAAAAAAGAATGATTTGCCCACCCTGACCCTTAGCCCTCCTCTGTGTCACAGAGCCGCTGACATAAGTCAAACTAACGATGGTCGCGTCCCATTTCTGTGATCCATCCCAGGGCCTGTGTCACCGTGCATCCTCCCCTCCTGACACGGTGAACGGGGGCATATATTGGAACGCTGCCGCCGTTAATGCCGTTACTCACACCTGTGCTCTGACTCATCAGGATCTCTGGTTGTGTGTGTGTGCGTTCATAGAGGGGCTCTGCAGCCGTCTGTCACCGCGCTGCATCTTCATAAAGGAACAGGGACGCAGAGCTGTCAGGAGCGAGCTGCATAATAACATCTGAACTGCTTTAAGATGATTAACGTTCTCTGTCAATCATCTCTGAGATGGCAGATTTGAACCATCGCTCTGTAGTAAACAGATTCCTTTGGCAAATGTCCCAGAGCTTTTTCTAGCTAGCATGTAATTAGCATTATGGATCCTCCATGTTGTTTGCTGCTTTGTTTACACTTATGCAATATTATAATTTTGGTGATAATTTTATGCAAAATCTTCTCTAAATACTTAAGGTGCAGTGCATAAGATTTGGTGACATCTAGAGGTGAAGTTGCATGTTGTGTCCATCACCTCACCCTCACCCTTCTGAACATGCAGGAGAACCTATGGTAGACTTCAGTTGTCGTTAAAACTCCGTTAAAAATGCCCACTCTGGGCTACTGTAAAAACATGGCGCACCCTGTTGAGAGGACCCGCTCCTCATGTTATCAATATTCATTAATAGGCTCATTTAAGAGTAATGGAAACAAAAATAAACATTCAATTAACAATTAACATTCCAAACACCGTACAACACTGTACCTTTAATAATGATCCAATCATCAATGTCACACGTCAACACAAGATGACACCGTATTGTTTACCCAGTTTCAGATATTGTATCCACTCATGATTCCATTGTATTATTGCATCTCAAGTGCTTTTACGAGTGAATCAAAATGTGCATTCACATCAGTTTTGGCTCGTGCATGTGCCGTCATGGTGCATTTGTGTCCTTAGTGTGTAGGTGGTTCGAAATGGTCTTTGACCTCTGGTGTGAACCAGAGACCCAGATTCTGGTTCTACTCAAAGAAGGGGTCATAGGTCATCTGTGTGTGAACTCTATGTTTACCAGCAAGCATTTTCTATGGCTTTTTTGTCTTTAATCTGCCTCTCTGGTTAGAGCGAGCTGTCCTCAATGTCCTTTTTAATTTAAATTAATTGATCAATTATGTCTCTATTCAAGAATTAGTGCTTTTTGTCTGAGGACAGGCTCACATGCGTCATCAGCTTTGTTTACTCATTTGACTATATATCCCATAACTGAGCAGTATCTCTGTGCACAACTATTATTTACACCAGTGATCCCCCAAAGTGGGTCACAGACCTGTTTTCAGTGGGTCGCAAGCTTTTGGCTGGGGAGAAAAAGTTCAGAAAAATACGCGTTTATTTTGAAGACGATTTTTTCGGATCTGTCCGAGTGCCATCTATTCACACTCCTTAACAGTAGATGGTGATGATGCCCTGTAATTGTCAAATTCCTGCTTCCCCCCCGCTGCTTCTGCTCCACTGCAATCAGCAGCCACACCCACACCACATGGCTGTGACTCGTTCATTCAATCACTGTCCTCTTTATATACCCCAGTCACCCTGTTACCTGTTGCCAGCTTGTTATGTCACATAACAGCATTACGTAACAAATACTTACCAGTATTCCTTGTCTCGATCCCCCGGCCTTGACTCTGCTTTCCCCTGACCTGTTCTTGTCTCCGGTAACCTGACTGTGCTTTTGTACCTAAACGCTCATTTTTTGCTTGTACCTGTTTGCCTGCTTTGAGCTGCCATCCACTACCATTAAAAGCTTGTGAATCGCTTATAGTACGACACCGACTACATGAAATACGGATTATTAATTAACATGCAGCAAATTTACTGTAAAAAGGAAATATTTCCCTCCCTAGTGTTGCCACCAGCTGGTCATTTTTTTTTAGCATCAAACTTCGGATTCGGGACCCACCGACACCCCTTAATGATGAGCTGCAACCCCAATTTAATAAACACTGGATTACATTATATATTTAGTTTTAGAGGTTTGTGTAAAAGGCCGTTTTTTACTAGGCATAATTTATTAGCTTTTGTATCACTGTTATCATCATCATCATCATCATCGATAATAAAAACTGTTTTCCTGTAAAGCATCTCAGAAAAATATTTAGCATTTGAGGAAAAAGAGGAAATTGACGAACGCCCTGAAACAGTTTCTGCCGCCATCGATGATTAAACACTGGAATCATTTCCACTGCAGATCAACTTTCACCACGGTTTATTCGGGAAGAAGCTTTTCATACTCACAACAATAATCGCAATCTCCTGAAAATGAGAACTTGAAAGAAAAACACATCAAAGGCCGTTATCTGGCTCTCATCTAATTCATTTATCTTTTTGCTAAAGCACTTTTTCACCAAATTTGTGTAAATAATCAGGGATGTGCGAGGAACCACAGAGCTGCAGGATTATTATGGGATGTAATGACCAGAGCTGTGGAAATGGAAACAGTTGAATGTGATTCTGCAACCATAAAGCATCTTCAGATGAATGTCCATGACTATTCAGGTCGGGGTTACACTATTTGTACCCGTGGGTCAATTTGTTTTACAATAAGCAAAAACAATACGGCACCCGTTCAACAAACCTACAATCAAATAGTATCGATTAAACATTCTGATTAAAATTAACATAGGCTGTTATGATAATAATTATTAGTATTTAAATGTTGAAAAATGTCCGCCTGAAATAATGTCAGGGACTTCAATTTATTGTTTTATGATACGCAATCAATCAGCAAATAGTCCACTGTGATTAAAAGAAGTGGATGTGTACAAAGAAACTACTGTGTTGTGGACATTATGTCATCAAAGAATAGAATAGAAAGTTATTTATAGATCCCACAATAGGGATGTAATGGGTACAAAAACACAGGACCACAGGAGAGAGTACAAAGCTTTTTACTGATGCTTCGACAAGGCAAACAGGAATCAGACACGCGAAGGCAGGAATTTGGGACAGGAAGGGAAGGCGGAGTCGATTACCAGGAGACAGACAAAGCAGGGGAGTCAGGGACGGACGACATTGGGACCGGGAAGTCAGACAGGAGAGGGCTCGAGAGTCTTGCATGGCAATCACAACAATCTGGCAATGAGTGAGCATGGAGTGGGCGAGTGTATACTGCTGGGCTGATTGAATGTTATGAGGGGCAGCTGTGTGCACAGGTGAGCCGAGTTGACTGATGAGGTGGGCGTGGCTAGCAAGCTGCGTGGGGCTTAGGCAGGGACAATGGGGAAAAGATGAGGGCTGGACGACAGGACCGTGATGGGGGAAATTTACATGTTTCAGTCGTTCACAGTAACACATTAAATAGCATTATTACAGTGACAATGTGCAAGTGAAAATGTGCGATAAGGATGTGCAATTTGAAAAGAAAGAAAAAGAAGAAAAAAATGTGCAGAGAAGAACGAAATAAAATATTTACCATACATCTTCAGTCCACACTGAGCAAAAAGTAAAACCGGGGATGAGGTGGTGGTGGACGATTAGACCGATAAGTTATATAATCTATAAGCAGGGTGCCTTATCCTGTGTTCTGTAGTGGTTCTGATACACTCGGGCAACAGAGATGTAGTTAATTTGCCTAATTTCAGCTTTTTATGTCTATTGATTCATTTGTATTTAAAGTGTGACGTTTATTTTGTACCACACAATATATGGGAATTCTGCACTTGCCTACAAATCAGAAATCTTCGACAAAATCTTAAAAAAAAAGTTATTTCTACCCTTAGCAGGCCTTTACCCACCTGTACATCGGCATCATTTCAGACATGTTTGGAAATGACTTTCTCGGGCTTTAGTAAAGTTTGTCAAAAATAAAACATAGTTTTAGTTTCTGTAATATGCAGAATAATCATCCTCCATATAATTACATTCATGCTCCTGCAGGAATATGTTCATTATGATGCACAACAAAGCCAGAGTGAGAGGTGCATGTAAAGTGCAAGGTGGCCCCCTGCTGAGAGCTGCAGGCCCTGTGTAGAAATATGCATATCACTGTATCTGTCCGTGAGGACTATTCAATCTTCATGGTTAAATCTTCATGGATTTAACCTGTGAGGACGGTTAAATCTTCATGGAGGTTTTTAATGCCCCAGTAGAACGGCAGGGCTTCTCTCAGCGCAACAAAGAAGGAGATGGGCCGGATGAAGAGAGACAGACAGACGGGCACTCAGCCAGAATGTCTTTTTTTCTTCTTTAGAATTGTTGGAAAGTACAACACAAATGTAGGTCAGTTTGAAAATGTGGCATGAATGGCAAAACTAGGTTTCTCTTCGCACTTCGACGGCAGCCAGGGATGAAGGTTCTGTGCTCAGCAGTGGAGCAGCAGTTTGGTTCCTGTGATCAAATTGTGTCTGTATTTGTTGACTTTTCCTTTGAGGGTGAATTAAATATTCTGATTTTTGTCATCAGATTATTAAACAGTATTTCCTTTTATGAAAAAAAATCTAAATGGAAGAAAAAACAACCAACCTTCTGCATCACATGATTCAATGCCTTCCTTGTACATTTAGAAAATCACACTTTTCTTTACACTCAAACTCGGTGCTGAGTTGGATTCAGCCCTCGGGGTCAGTGTCTCCCCCTCACCCACTTCTTCTAAACTCCTCCCTCATTAAACATTAATGGGCGATATGAAACCGGACTCCACTCGGTCCGAATGGGAGATAACTGCATTGGCAGGGCAACATGATCGCATCATCGTAATGTAGAGACAGCGACCAGGCCCTGACAGCTACAGCTAGGAGAGTCGGAGGAGACAATGCCTGCGACTGGAGTGAAGGACAGGGGTGGAGGGGGCATGTGTGTGTGTGTGTGGGGGGGAGGGAGGGGGGGGGGGGGGGGGGGGGGGGGGGGGGGGGGGGGGGGGGTTGCAGGGGTGGTATATGTGTAGGTGTGAAGCAGAGCTGGTGGGGTAGAGATAAGACCTTAGGGAGAGGGAGATGGAGCAAGAGAGAGAGAGAGAGAGAGAGAGAGGAGGAGAGGAAAATGTGAGTCTCCGCCCATTTCCACTCTTTTTCAAGTACAGAGCAACACGCAAGATAATATAAAATAATGTAGGTACAACAGCACAAAACTAAGAGGCATCAATTTATGAAACACAGGATACGATGTAGGTTTCCCTCGTGCAGGCACATGCATGAGAGTGTGCATCGATGATGAATGGTGGATGGGGCCAGGATGGGCCGCAATTTAGGACGCATCGTCAGTAGTGTTACTCTGGGTCACGGGGTGTTTTATTTCTATATTAAATGGGAATTTATTCATGATTTAATCATGGATTTTCATATTAATCAATGCATATGAGATTTGATGTAAAATGAGAGGCTAGGAATAAAAGTGGCAGTACAGCATGGAATGATGTCATATTAAAAATCAAATGTGCCAGTTAAAATACAAGGTTTCCGCCTCTTTTATCAGGTTGTAGAATTTGACATGAAGAAAAAATGAATACATAAATAAATAGATTAAGAAAAAATCCATTGTTGTGAGTGAGAACGGAATACAACAAACGACTGGCCTGTTTTTGGAGAAACATGTCTTGCGTTTGTTGATGCACCTGAGACTCAATGCTGGAAGACACGCCAACAGATGTTGTGCGCCAGGGGACTGACACTCCCCTCACACACTCCTGCAAGCGCGCGCACACATATACACACACACACACACGCACACACACACAAACACACACACACACACACACACACACACACACACACATACACCTATCAGCCCTTTACTTCTGGCAATTTTCATTCTCTTAGAGTTACAAAAGGATCCCTCCCTCCCTCTGGTGGAGCTCATTCAGATCTGGCATGTACAGAGAAGCAGACACTATCTTGGACACTGGTTATATAACTGCTCTTCCGCTGCCTCTCATGAAATATTCAGGACTTACAAGAGGTCTGCACAAACTAAACTGGCACAAACATATGAGGGGCCGTTTAGGCCGTATTTCATACTATCTCTCACGTACACCACCATAACCTCTTACACTGATAACTACACTCTCTCACACACACACACACACAACTATACCCTCACACACACAACTATACCCTCACACACACACACACACACACACAACTATACCCTCACACACACACACACACACACACACACACACACACACACACACACACACACACACACACACACACACACACACACACACACACACACACACACACACCACGTCACACTTGTCACTCTATTAAAAGCCGGAAGTACGCGTTGCTCGGTTTGACAGATTGTAGTTGTGAATGTGGGGTGGGCACATGGAAAAGTTTGTGACCATGCAAAGCTATGGAATGGAAGTGGTTTAGCAGCTGCCCCGTGTGCACCCGTGTCTACTGTGGTGGAGGGTAACAGAGGGGAATGAAACGGAATGAACTGGGTGAGGAGCGCAATATTGAATGAATGCATGAATGAACGTGTGCGTGTTTGCGTGTGTGTATGTGCGGTCATGACGCTGGCGATGTCCCTATTGCCTGCCGGCTGATGGGAAATCTTTTACATGAGGTTGGAGGAGGCGTGGCCTCTAAATGCATGTTTAGAAAAGCTTTCCTGTTGCAAGGTTGCTGGGTCTTAATAAGAGTGGCTTCGCGTTTCCTGTGTTTGCTCCGATGTATTATTAATATGAAAATGCTTCCAGTGTGACCCAGAATGAACAAAGGCACAACTCACACTCTCTCCCACAAGGGGAGGGAGTCTGTGTGTACTTTAATTGGAATCGTGCTTGTGTGGAATGCTGATGCTCTCAACATGAGCTCTGTACATTAACCAATTAGAGCAGAGTTTACTCTGCAATATTCTGTTTTCTCTAGTCCTGTATTTATGCTCAGGAGATACCTCACAATGGGTCCTCTTTAAAAAAAACCCATCTACAATATGTCATGGTTATTCAACCGTGAGTCAATCGAATTTTATTTCCTAAATTCTATTATTTTGCCACATAATAACAAATTAAAACCCTTCTAAAAGGGAATAACAATAGGTAGAAACCTCAGGGAGGGATCCATTGCCTGGGCAGACAGATGTTCAAAGGATGTCACATGGAAATCGAGAACAATGATATAAACAGCTTAAAAGGTAGATCTATTAGTCCAATTGAGGTCAAAGGTCACAATCAGCTGCCACAACACAAGTCACCACCATGATCCAGTATCAATCACAGTCAGAGATTGTAAAGATAGACTGTACATAAAGATGGACATTGCGTCCGTGACTGATGGGGCTCGTAGTGGGCGGTTCACTTGTCTCCTTGCAGGACGGGAAGGCTGAGGCAGTCCACAGAGGGATCCAGAGGTGGCGCAAATGGTCACAAGGGACAGGGATGTCCAGGGAAGGGACGGATCCAAGCGAGGAGCCAGCAGTGCAAAAGGTCCAGTGAATTCCAGAGGCAGAGGGGAGCAGACAGGACGAGCAATGGGCAAATACACAAGAAAACTTGGTGAGCAGAGGCAAAAACAATATGCAAGGACCAAGCAGCCAGAACATGACATGACAGACACAACTTTAATGGCCAGGTACATTGAATGAGCCCATTAATGTATATTTACATGAGGAGTGGGTCCTGTCTGTGGAGGTGGACGTACTAAACATCTTTTGAGTCTTAATGACAACCGTAGTCTACCATATATTTTCCTCCATGATCAGAAGGGTGAGGGTGGGGTGTTGGATACAGTACGCAACTTCAACTCTGGATGTCACTAAATCTGACACACTGCACCTTTTAAATGTATCATGATAACAAACGTACAGTACCTCCCCCGCATCTCTACATATTCGTGGCTGTAGGCTGTGAACTCACCAGCTCTAATGGAGCCAACCTGGTGCTGTCATTCAACATAGTATAGATCAATAATATAATACATAATAATCAATGGTATTTATAAAATCTTTACATGAAAAGGCTCAACACATTTTTAAAAAGAACATTGCATATCTTCTCTCCTTGAACCTGCATCAACTCACACCATGTGGTCCACAAACAGAATGTTCTGCACCATATCTATTGACTTGAATGCCTCATTCACTAAAAATAGAATCTGTTGGTCCCTGTGAGTCTTTGCAAACTCCGCCTTTCACTGTGACGCCTATAGAGCCTTGGGTTCTGAAAAGCTTTTTGCAGCCCTGATGTGCGAATTGAAAGCAGTTTAACTTTCAATAGTTGAAACTGCTGAAAACTTATCTCAGAGGAAACACAAATAGATCACTCTGCTCTCTAAATTCTGGCCGACTGGTTGTTCCCAGAATTAATAAAAGTAGAACAGGTGGTAGAGCCTTTAGTTACCAAGCTCCTCTCCTGTGGAACCAGCTCCCACTCTCAGTCCGGGAGTCTGGTTCTGTCTCTACCTTTAAGGTGAGACTCAAAACTTACCTTTTTGACATAGCTTATGGTCAAAACAAGATCAGGCGAGACCTGAGTTGAATAGTCCACACTAAGCTGCTATAGGCTCAGACTGCTGGGGGAAATTTCCCATCATGCACTGAGAATGAGCTCATAGATTGAGCACCCTTGTCCTCAAATTCTCAGCCCTGCCACAAACCCAATGTCCTCCTACTACACTTAACTCAGAAAACCACATGCACTATCTTGAACGATTTTCGACTGTTTTTCCAGCTTTGCCGCCGTTGGTGAATGAAAGCCGTGACTGATCTGGCAGTGGGTCCTGAACGGGCGAGTGAGCCGCAACGAACCCGGAGATCGGAAAAGACCAAAATAAAGATGGACATAAACATGCAATCATTCACATTTATAATGTTTGTATTGTGACTGTTATTAAACATTCTATGTAACATCTATTGCTCATCTGTCCGTCCTGTGACTCTCCCTAAGGTTTCTACCTTTTTTTTCCCTGTTCAAAGGGTTTTTTCCCCGGTAGTTTTTCCCTTACCCTCGCTGAGGGTCCAAGGACAGAGGATGTTACCCACCCTGTAAAGCCCTATGAGACAAACTCTCATTTGTAAATGCGGGCTAAATAAATACAATTTGATTTGATTTTAATTTAAATAGAAGCAATTATTGATAATCAATGTCAGGTTCTTGAACTATTAACTTTAACTGTCCTGAGGCCACGGCCAACAACAAGCGCACGCTGTATATTATCATCATTGATACCGTGGTTACCATGACGACAACATCCACATTCACTTATTGACAATTTCTCCTTTTTTGTGTGTCTCTGGAACCTGAACCCGTCTGCAGCTGACATGAATATGCAGCAGTTTGTTGGGACATAACTGAAGCTGTGAGCTACACGAAGAAAATGCAAATGAGAGGTTTGCTGCATGACTCTGGCTCCTGTCCTCATTAGCATATAGCAGCACTTAAACAGGATGGAGTCCCCGGTGACCGCTGCCAGAAAGAGTGGGTGATGGGGTGGAATTTATAGCTCTGCTGACAACAGGAGAATCAATAAGCGATTATGTGGATACGGCGCAGCATGATGTTATCACCCCCAGGGCATAACACACAAACACCATCGCCCGGCACTACACACACTCAATGTATTTTTTTACGCAGCACTCAAAAGTGAGAAAGAAGAGAACATGGGCCTTCTCGGTGAAAGCTCAGCAATCAGTCGTCCTCTTCTTCATCATACCTTCAAACCCCAGCACCACTGATCCCCAGAGCTCGGTGCCAAGTAAAAAAAAAATACAAATCTGCGTGCTCCACCCATCCAGAAAAAGGCAACTGACAATGGCATCCTAAGGACAATCCACTCTATGGAGGCAGTCATGTTTTTACAGCAGCCCCGAATGGACAAACTAAAGACCTTTTGAGATTTGATGGCCACCAATGGGTCTCCCCAAGAGGAAGTGATGAGGTGAGCGTATTCAGATGCAACACCCAAATCCCTTGTAGATGTCACTAAATTCCACACACTGTACCTTTAAACCAGGGGTGTCACTTAAAGGTGCTGTACGTATGATTTTTGTCATTTTTGTCACTTCTAAAAAGAATAAAAAACAATTGCATACTGAGATCTTCATCAATTTATAATCACATAAATGTTTTTCCCCATTATCCTTAAATGAGCCCATTAATGTATCTTAACATATCCTCACTATGGGGGCTGCCATGTTGTTGTTTTTTTTACAGTAGCGCTGAGTGAAAGTACTAAACATCCTTTAACACAGGCACATTGAACTGTTCGCATGGGGAGCGAGGAGGAAATAGCTGATAATGCAAAAGCACTCATTGTCTCATTGTCTTAGCATCCTCCATGCGTTTGTGGACATCTTCAGTAACGTAGAGTGATGAGAGCGTCGGTGCCTGTCTCTCGTGCTGAGCGCACATCTGTTTCCCTGACAGGGAGAGAAACAAGGGAATAGAAGGTAGATGGCTGACGGGGGGAGGGGGAGCAGGGAGCAGGGGGGAGGGTGGGTGTGGAGTGGAGGGGGATGCAGGAGACAAGATACCCAGCGGCTGATTTCATTCTGGTATCATGGGAGATCAACAAAGTGCAGCAGAGCTGTCCAGATGGAGTTCAGAGAGAAGCGGCGGCATCTGTGTGTCCATGTGCGACATGTGTCTCACATGTTCATGTGTGTTTCTGTGTGTGTATGAGTGTGTGTTTGCATCTACAGTGGCGGAGGCAGAGGGCGATGGCAGGTGTGAGCCATGAACCATAAATGAGGCCACTGACTGGCAGCTTGTCTTTGTGGTCAGACCTACTCTCATTCATTCATTCTCCCTCTCTCTCCTCCCACAGACTTCGAGCCTCCTTTCACTTTAATGGACAATGTGTCCCACTTCCTCCACAACACCCGGCTGCTGTCAGTCTTATTAAATGTCCTATTACTGCCATGTGTCACCCAGGCAGGGAATTTATTATTTGAGGCAAATAGAGCACTACACCTAAAGGCTGCAAAGGCTCAGCAGGACTGCAACATTTGCACTTCTGCGTTGATTGACTTTTCAAGGACGATTGGTTTGTTTAGACCGTCGGGGTTCAGGTGTTTGCTCTGAGTTGGAGCATACGTTTGTTTTTAGAGGTTGTTGATAAGCAGGTGTCTTTGCCTTTAGTATTTTGTGTTTTAAAATGGCTTCATGACTGAAAGAGAACAGAAATGATATACTGCAAATATATGAATTCAGAAGTTGTTGGCAATCATTTGTTTGGTGGTGCAGTGTGTAAACTTGCAGCACTAATCCACTCTGACACTTGGCTTAGTCAGGATTCAAGATAAACAAGACCCTAAACTAGAGTCACTGTGACTGAGAGAAGAAGAGGCAGCAGCCAGATATAAAAGCAAATAAATGGGCCAATCACCGCTCTTGTAGTTTACACTACTGTGATGTGTAGGGTTTTGTAGCTATATACAGAGATGACGCCATAGCAACGACATGTGACCATAAATCAGACTCGGGTAGCAGCACATGACAACAGAGAGCATGGAGGAATGATGATGCTGTGCTTCCATGAGCTAATATGCATATTATAGAAAGAATAATAGTGGAGCAGCTGAAGGAGCAAGTCAGCTCTACATCATTCAGTTCTACGTGAAGGAGACGCAAAGGTCTGAGTGATGGTAACCTTGGTGCTCTTGAAGTACTCAATCAAATACTCCTCTATGCCCACCCCCTGCTCCTTCCCCCTCCCCCATCAGAAGTTGTACACTTCATTTCCAAAGGCAGTGTTTGGAAGAAGTGGCCTTCTTTTGAACATGTTCAGTGGGAAAATATAGCATTGGGCTGGTTGATCAAATTTGGTCTGCTTTTCACCAAATTTGGCGGGCCTTTACAAAATGTTCAGGACAAAATATGAACACACACACACACACACACTCACATCACTCCATTGAAGTTCCCCCGTGAGTGTATGCATGTGACGATTTGTGCCGCGAAGGTACAAAGGGAGCAGGCAAAAGCAGAGTCCACAAACAAATAGTTGCGGGATACAGGCAAAGATTGAGACGGAGTGATACACTGACTGAGGGCAGCGGACTGCGAGGTATGAGTGATATCACGACAGTGACAAGGAGGATACAAAGAGGTAAAATACACAAGATAATGAGTGGGGATGGAAATCAGAGGTGGACGCAGACACAGGTGACAGTGATCAAGGAAAATGAGGAGCTGAGACGAGAGGAAGAAGACGTGACATGCTCACACAAGGATCAGGGGCCTCATGTATAAAGAATGTCTGGAGCGGATGGCGTAAATCCTTGCGTACGCACAACTTGCACCGTGATGCCGTTCGTACGCCCAGTTTCACACCCAGTTCCACGCACACACACACACACACTTGAAAGTGTTGACGCATCACCACACCCTGGTTGGTGGCACCTCCACTGATCCATTATGCACAGATTACGCACAGACAGAGGACTTTGATACAGCAGTCAGCAGGTCGCAGCATACATACGGGAGCAGGCAAACGTCTTGGTCGGAGGACAGAACAAAGATCGGAATACCAGGGACAGGAGACACGAGCAGGTCAGAAGCAAGCGAGGTCGGAACCGAACCGAAAGCAAGACAATGAGGGCTGGTAAGTATGCTAAGACACATAACGAACCGGCGCTGTATGTGTGTGAGACTGGAGGTTATCCAGGAGAGCCGGTAATTATCAGACGAGGTGCAGCTGCGGGTGTGGGTGTGTCCAGTGAGGAGGCGATAGCAGAGAGGTGTGTGTGTGTGTGTGTGTGTGTGTGTGTGTGTGTGAGTGAGAGAGAGGGAGGGAGAAAAGCAGGTTATAACAAAAGTGATGAATAGTCTCAAACCTGCTTCACATTGTCCAATACTGCAACACTAAGTGCAAATACGAGACTGGATGAAGAGAGGAGGTAAGGGGTAGATACATTAACCCCCAAACATCTGAAGATGAGTTCCTTGTCTGACGCTCCCTCGTTATATTTGCACAGATGTGTTGACAGATGATGGAGCAGCACAGACAACATGGACAGTGATACAATTACAGGTTGAGCTCCAGCGCTCTCTGCCCTGCTCCCTGAAAGCTTTAGTGAGTTTGGCCTTTGATCATTACGTGGTCTTGTATCTAAGAGCGCTGCCTCTGTGAGGCTCTACACAGTTTATTCGATTCTGCAGGAGGAGGAAGCAGGAGGAGGAAGCAGGAGGAGGAAGAGGTAGGAGGCAGGAGGCGGCAGGGGGGAGCAGGGGGAAGCAAGAGGAAGCAATCCACCCCTCCTGACAGTTTAAACCGTCCTGCAGGAGAGGCACAATCGCCCTTTGATTGATGTGGTTACAGAGGCGGGAGGGAGGGAGGAGGGAAGGGAGAGAGGGAAGGAGTACACTTTGGCTCATGCGCCTCATGGTGCTGGCTAATGTGGTTCCTTATCAACATTTGATCCAAATTGCATCATGTTCCTTTAATGAGGTTGATTCCGCTCGGAGGTGTGTGTGTTAGCCGGTGATTGGAGGAGGCTCCAGACCTGCATGTGTGCACACGTGTTCTCTTTGATGTGCTTTGTACTAAACACAAATATGTGACATGGATTCTATACACACATTGTTCTTCTGAAAGAAAGAACCGGAAGGCAGACATGTATGTTGGGTTATTTATGAATGTACAGTATCTTATATACGTACATAAGCGCAGCTACAAGTAACAGCTATTTTGTGTGATCTCCTGAATAATTTGGCTAATAGTTTTTGTTTGTCTGGTGATGAGGCATATTTGTGTAAATACAATTAAATGACAAATCAATCTTACGTTTCAAGGAGAAGCTATGGAGATGTTGGGGGAGGTGAGGAGATGTTCACCACAGGTCATAGAGGGGATGAAATGAATGTGTGATGAAAAATGTTTTATTGCCTGTACTTGCACATTTAAATCTGTTATTCATGATCAATTTCATTGTGTTTTTCCCAAAAAAATCTTTTCCCATAAAAATCAAATTCTGTTGTGTGCTTTTCTTCAAATGAAACTGTTATTATACTCCTTTAACATGTAGTAAATTGTCTAAATCTGACAGACATTCTAGTTCAAAGTCTTTTGGAAAAATTGGCAGAAGCTCTTCCTCACAGCTCTAACCATTTTATATTCAAAATAAGTGAGTCTCTGTTGTAAAAGGCTTAAAGGCTTTTTTGATCTTTTGATCTCTTTTGATAAAATGACAGTTTTATATGATTGCCTAAAAAAAGTTTAAAGCATGCATTGCCCATGAACTCTAGTTAATTCAACACGCAACTTTTAATGGTGATATATTATCAATATATTCAATGTGTTTACAATGTGTTTACTTTTCACATGTATATAAATGCATATACAATATTTGTAACTTGAATAAATCATAATCAAGTATGAAGACAGTTATTTTACAATATGTTATGTTATGTGGCCCATAATGCTGATATGGCCCTCAGTGAAAATGAGTTTGACACCCCGTCCTAAATGTTATATTTTTTCATTACCCTTAAATGAGCCCTTTAATGTATATTTACATGAGGAGCGGGTCCTCTCTATGGGGGCCACCATGTTTTTACAGTAACCCAGACTGGACATACTTAACATTTTTGTTTAAATAACAACTGAAGTCTACGATAGGTTGACAATGAGGGGAGTAATAATGTGGCCTTAGCCTTAATATAGATAGGTTCTCCTGCATGTTCAGAAGGGTGAGGGTGAGATGATGGATACAACATGCAACTTCCACCTCTAGATGTCACCAAATCTTACAGACTGCACCTGTAAACATCTACACACTGCATGTCGGCACATTATCATCAGCATTATGAGCATTTGAATCTTGAAAAAAATTTAAACAGGCATCGTATATAAAAGACTCTCCAGACATTTAATTAACTCATACTAAGCACATCATACAGCCTCATTTAGCCACTTTACAGAGACACATGGTTGGACAGTCATTCTGTGCCAACAGCAGGCTATTCATTTTTCCTGAGGATTTACGCCTGAAGCTTTTTGGCACCATGTTACCGTGGCGATAAAGAATTGGCCGCTGAAGGGAGAGTGATCAGTAAACACTGAGAAACACCAAGCAAACAGATTTAGGATGCAACGTGTAACAGCATGTTCTGAAAAACACCCCCATCTTGGTATTTCAGCTTGACTTCAAAAAGGTCGCGGTGCACATGGGAACGCAGTGCTTTCGCACATATGTGCATGCATGTGGGCGGCCGTGCACGAATGGGATCCAGCCATTTGCTGCATGGTGATTGTTTATTTGTGGACTGAAAGATGCTGGAGAGTTATCGCTTGGCAACACCTTCTCATCCCATTCAACAGAGGGAGCCTCTGTGAACAGAGCAGGGAGCGAAGGAGGAGAAGTGACAATGAGTTGGGAATAAAGAACAGAGACTCAATGTTCCCTTCATCATGTCTATTCATGCACAGCTGTGAATTGGCAGTGCCCGCGATATGAGCATGTTTATGGTTAGATATTCACATTTCAGAGGGAATGTAGTGAACCTTTAAATGTTTGGTCGAGGTTTTTATTTATTTAAGATTTGGTGACATCTGGGGGTGAAGTTCTATGTTGTATCCATCACCTCACCCTCACCCTTCTGAACATGCAGGAGAACCTATCCATATTAAGGCTGAGGCCGCGGCATTACCCCCCTCATCGCTCGTACGACTGCTCCTTTGATGTGATGCCTGGCACTTCACCCTCCAAGGAATGTCTGTACTCCCTGTCTGGTCCGGAACGGGAGTCCATGGAGTCCAACATAAACGACTCCCATTATCTGCCCTTCATCGTCTCCTGCTGGGGCAGGATTCTTCTTTGTGGGGAAGAAGGACAAGACCCTGTGTTCCCCTCATCTCCTCAGCCTTTAGCTACTCAAAGGGGCCACGGTCTTCACCAAGCTCGACTTGCGCAACGCCTATCACCATGTGGCAAGATGGGGCCGGTGGTGGCAAGCCATCAGCCTCAGCTCCCTCGTCTGCTCAGCATATTGTTTGCATTTTACCTTACTGCTATGCGTATTTTGCCAAAATGTCTCCACTTTTATCTGGGAAAGCAGCACACTAATCCCCCACCGGTGCTTGCTGAAGTCCCTGCGCAGCCCGTCCATGTCCCCAGTGCTTTTCCTCAGAAACGGCACTTCAGAAGACGCGGTGAATGAATTGGTGTGATCGTGAAATGTAAGGCCTACCTGACGGCTTCCTCTGGAGAGTCTGATCCTTGTCTCCTCCATGACGAACGCTATTATCCCTTCGGTGAAGCGCTCACTGCACGAGGGGCTGTTGGATCCGTCCTATCCTCCCTGAGCTGCTGCCTCTGTTGACGGGACTGACTCCTCCCGATCGCCGGCTTCTCGATTCGACCCAACCTGTGCCCAGCTCCGCTGAAGTCTCCCGCTACTCCCTCTAACCTGGCAGCGGAGGTCCCGCGCCGGTGCTGTCAGCTCGGGGGGCCCACAGAGGCGGCGTTACACCAGAGCTGCTTCGGCCACTGAAACGCACTGTGTCCCCGGCTACATAGGAGCTCAATCTTTACATGGCTTTACTAAATACTAGGTCACTAGTAAACAAAACGTTTCTATTGAATGACTGCTTTACTTCACAGGATTTGGACTTTATGCTCCTGACAGAGAGTTGGCTTCGGGATGGTGAGTGCACACTGTTTTCTGAACTCCTGCCTCCCGGCTGCTTATTACTCAGCTCCCCTCGGAGAACCGGCAGAGGCGGCGGTCTGGACTCGGTGTTCAAATTCAGCTTTCAGTGCCGTCTTATTCCATCTGTTACTTACTCCAGCTTTGAACTGAAGATGTTTGAGGTATAACTTTCCTCTTTCTCCATTATGTTCACAGTTGTTTACCGCCCTCCAAAATTTTATAACGCCCTCATTCATGACTTTGCAGATTTTCTGTCTGGTGCCACTGTGAATATGATCATTTTCTAATTTCTGGAGATTTCAATATTCATGTCTGCTGTGAATCAAGACCACTGGTCACACTTTAGATTTGTTTTGTTTTTTTAAAGTTCTCTTAAGGTTGGCCGTGAGGCTGTCTGTCGCCGAAAGGTTGGTTCTGAGGTCAGCAGTGTGGCACCTCTTTGTCTCCAAAGACACACTTTCTGCTAGTTGTGAATAACAATGCAAGAACATCATAACAACCATATTAGGAAGCCCTCTAACTATAGTCTCTCCTATAAGAATCCCAACCTCATGGTGGCACACCAGAACCGATCTTGGCACTGCCTTGTGTATGCCGCTGTGATTTCTCCTTGAGTAAAGCCTATGTCAACCTAAGACATCCTGTCTATGTGTCCTTGTGCTCTCTCTCTCGCTCTCTCACTTATTCCGCTCTCGACAGCGGCCAACCTTGACGTCACGAACAGGATCCCAACGTAACTACGGCTTTGGTAAGTGAACACATTTTCTTTCTCTGAAATGATGATTTTGTTTCTACCATGCCGGAGTTTGATGGGATCCGAACAAAGTTAAAAACTAGTTGGAAAACTCGGAGCCTGCCCAGCTGGCCGGTCAAACGGTTGCAAGTGTAAGGCAGAACTTTGCAGTGTTCTTTGGAAACCTGGGCTGGTTTTCTCAGTCCGATTAGAGAGGACAGTGTGTGAGCCTTCCACTTTGAGGAGACGTTCTGGACATTTTGCAGCTTAATTTGTCAGTGGATGTGCAAGAGCAGCTTTCTGATCTCAGGTAAGCTGAGTGTGGGTTGTACGCAGGAACAGGTTGCCTTCAAGAGGGTCCGTTCACAAAGAACATACCCGAACTAGTTTAGGGGAATTTTGGATAGAAATTTGGCCAGAGGATTTAAGGATGATGCAAAGATGCAAGATCTAACAAATGTGAATGATAGATCAATTCTGTCGGTTACAGGAGAGCTCATTTTTGCACAAAGGAGTTGGTTTTTAATGTGTATGTTTGAAATTTGTATTGTTAAATAAGATAACTATGGGTAATCACCAGACCACAAGAGGTGACTCTTTACATTTCCTATTATTCCTCAGTTGATCCAAACAATTCACATTGCTTAAACTGTACCAGCCCTGATCACATGACTCTATTTATTCTGGCTCAGTGCACAGTGAATCTGCAGAGATCTTCAGATTAAATGATGCATATTAGATTTCTTGGCTTCAGCATCTCGCAAACAGCCCTGAACGCTGAATGTGTGCTTATTGTTTTCACATGGTGAGAACGATGGACTTTTTCTCCATTCCATGCAAAATGCAGCGTTGGCAGCATTGCGGGACTCTCCAGCACATTGTGAATGTTGAAGATGACTCACTGGGAGAACACAGAGAGATAAACGCCTCCACTGGCAATGGAACCGAGTTTACATTTCTTTTTAGTGAGTTTACGTCTTCTTTTTTTTAAACACCCACATAAGCTCACTCATTTTGGTTCAAAAGAGCCTCTGCACGGTGAATATGCATGATACATGAAGATGCACATGCTCATGCGTCCTAGATTCTACTGTATGCAGATGAATCATGATTTTTTACATTTCTTTGTGGCTGTGAAGAAACAGCAAAAATCGCAGTGAGCCGCCGAGCAAAGACAGATGTCCCCAATTCCCCCTCCTTAGTGCCTGCAGTCGGAAATGTCCTGGCAGACTGGAGGGAGGGAGGGAGGGAGGGAGCGAGAGAGAGAGAGAGAGAGAGAGAGAGAGAGAGAGAGAGAGAGAGAGAGAGAGAGAGAGAGAGAGAGAGAGAGAGAGAGAGAGAGAGAGATTTTCGGCCTGAGAGCCTGAGAGCTCTTCCGGGACCAGGGTGTCTAGTAAAACAGAGAGGCTCACTATCACAACACTTTCAGAAATGGCTCAGGGTGACAGATCATTGACATCAACTCGTGATGAAAACAAAACCTTTCTGACCTTTCCCCCCGTGTGTGTGCATCAGAGGAGGAGAGACAGCATGTGAAGTGATGCTGCCCAAAACTCCACCCTTCACTGACCCTCCACCATGATTGCACATGAGAAGGAGTGAGTAACATCTATTCTAAAAATGAATCCAGTACAATTTTCCTTCATCAAATAATAGAATATTTGTAGGTTCAGTGTGTAAGATTTGGTGACATCTTTTGGTGAAGTTGCATATTGTATCCATCAGTATTTTGCATCCCATTCGAGCATGCAGGTGAACATGCCTCAGTTGTCATTGAAGCTCAAAAGATGTTTAGTAAGTCCACTCTAATGTTAAAACATGGCAGCCCACATAGAGTGGACCCATTCCTGGTGTGAATATACGTTGATTTTAATGTTATTTAAAAAGCAAGTCATGCACAGGGTGATTATATATTTGTAAAAATGGCTTTATATAATTGTTTTGTGATTCTATTTATAGAGATAGAAGTAACAACAACTGACCAAAATCTTACACACTGTACCTTTAATTCATGTTTTACTGTAACTGTTGTAACATACACTCCTTATTTAAGAGATGAGCACACAACATTCCTAAATGTTTATTTTTGTTTTTTTGTTTTTTTTCATTACCCCAAAATGAGCCCATTAATGTATATTTACATGAGGAGCGGGGGTCGGCATGTTTTTACAGTAGCCCAGAATGGACATACTAAACATGTTTTGAGATTTAACTGAAATCTACCAGAGATTCTCCTGTGTGTTCAGAAGGGTGAGGGTGAGGTGATGATGAACATGCAACTTTACCTCTAGAGGTCACAAAATTATACAGACTGCACTTTTAACAAGTGAATAATGCAGTTTTGAGTAAATCACATCTCACATCAACAATTATATTTCAAAAATGCAATGCATACATTTGGTAATGGTTTACAACTCTTCAAACCAAATAAGAGACTTTGAAGTTGTATCTTGATCATTGTTCAATGTCAACAACAAAATAGCATCAGCTTTGGCTCGGCTCAAACTGTGGGCAAGAATTCTCAAGGATGATTCCATGACAGCGGAACAAGTTAATTGTGCAGCGTTTAACAAGCGATAAAGATTTTTTTTCCTCCAGAGCCAGAGCAGAAAAACCTTTGTGAACGACTGTTTACAGACAAATGTGTTGTTACAACTTTACTAGACGAACTCGGTGCATCTTTGTGTTAGGGCTTCAGCTGAAGAGAAATCAATGGGTGTATCGTTAAAGCAAGAAACATTGATTGATGCGGAAATCAAAGCTGTTTCTTGTGCACAGTGTAACACTGACAAAACTCTGAGCCTCACACACAGACATTTAAAGTCTGCCATGTAGAAGGGAGGCGGAGCCTCCTTTGGCCAAACTGCCTTTTTGATGCAGGCAGAAACCCTGCTGCTGCAGCACTAATCCTCTGGACAACAGCTGTCAAACACATGCACGAACGCACGCATGCACACACACACACACACACACACACACTGGCAGATAGAAACTTGCTCCTGTGTTGCAGTAAGTGTCCAGTGCCTGCTGCTCATTAGCTGGCTTGCAGGTCAATAACAGATGTGAGTGTGCTCTCCCTTCAGGGCATGGCTGAAGGGTGGGTGGATGGGGGGGTGGATTTGAACCCGTCACTTGTCCAGCAGCAGATAAGAGGCTGTAGTTTTAGATGTAAGTTATCACCATCTGCTTTACTCGAGAAAGTTTATCCCAAGATGGGAACCATCATTATATCTGGCAGGGGAATAAAGAGAGAAAGCTTCATGAAAGTCGGTGTGTGCATGTGTGTGTTCATTTTTGTTTTTTTCTCTTTTAGAAAATCTGGATTTTTACATTTTATTACCACAGAGACTAGCGAACATATGCATGGGTGTCATCATGAGTGGGAGTTTTTAAAGTGTCTCTCAGTTAAGTCTACAGAGGACGCATAGTCCACACATGAAACTGTATTTAAATATAGTTGTTGTGATCTGCATTCAATTGGACATGCTATATTTTAGGCACGGCTGACAGATGAATCCAATAGGTAAGTGGAAACACTTGCAGTTCACAGGGTGGCCACTTGAGGCTGTCTCCAAAAGGGAGTCAATGCCCATAGACTCCCGTAACGGGTGGAGTATGAACCCAATAGCAGCACAAACAACAGAGGACCACAGGAGAGAGTTCAAAGCTTTACTCACGCTCAGGTAAGACAAACAGGAAAGGCAGAAGTCTTGTTTGGGAATGGAAGGCTGAGTCGACTCACCAGAGACAGACGAAGCAGAGGAATCAGGAACGGACGAGGTCAATACCGGAAAGTCAGACGGGAAAACTCTGCAGAGTCCTCCATCGCAAATGACAATCTGGCAACGAGCGGGTCAGTTTATACTGCTGGGCAAATTGGACGTAATGAGGGGCAGCTGTGTACACTGGTGAGCTGAGTTGTCTGATAAGGTGGGGGTGGCTAGCAAACTGAGTGGGGCGGAGGCAGAAACAATGGGGAAATGATGAGAGCTGGATGACAGAACTGTGACAGTGTCCAGTGGGGATGTTAAAAGCAGTCTTCCACTCATCCCTCTCTCTGCTATGGACAACTCAACTCAAACTTTATTCATATCGCACATTTAAAACAACTGTGGTTGACAAAAGTGCAGTACAGATTAAAAGCAGCGCACGGATGATAAAAGTGACCCATACAATGCCGCAAATTACAATAAATGAAATAAATATAAAGAAAGAGTAAAGTAAAAGAGAGTAAAATAAATTAACAGAAAAACTAAAAATGTTTTGCCAGATGTCCATTTAGACTCGATCAAAAGCCAGGGTGAAAAGGCGAGTCCTTTGGCAGGATTTTAAATCCTCAATCGATGCTTCAGAGCGGATGTGCCAGGGCAGATTGTCCCAGAGCCGAGGGGCAGCCAGCACAAAGGCTCGGTCTCCTTTCGTTTTTAGCCTAATTTTGGGGGTGGACCGTAGCAGCTGATTGGAGGATCTCAGTGTTGTAGCAGGGGCGTGAATATGGAAGAGCACAGTTAGGCACTGGGGGGCTAGGCCATTGAAAGCTTTAAAAACAAACAATACAATTTTAAACTCTATTCTAAAAGCAATCGGGAACCAGTGCAGTCAACCAAGGACAGGGGATATGTGGTCACACTTGCATTTGCCAGTCAGGAGACGGGCAGCTGCATTTTGTACCAGCTGCAGGCGGTGCAAGAGTGAGTGGTCCAGGCCAAAATTGAGAGACGGGTGTTAATAAAAGCAGGGGTAAGTCTTGAGATCTCTTCGTGTCAAGTACCCTTCTACTTTTGATAAGGTGGTAAAAGCTGCTTTCCACGACTGAACTAACATGGCGATCAAATTTCAGCCTGTTATTAAATATCAAACCAAGATTTTTTACTGGTGATCGGATGCTTGGTGTAAGGGGGGCCAGAAAGCCTGCTGGATTACATCAAAAACATAGTGATCTCAGTCTTATCTTCATTTAAGTACAGAAAGTTTGCGGTCATCCAGGATTTAACATCAGTTAGACAATCGAACAATGTCTGTACAGAAATATTGAATTTTGATGTTAAAGGCAGGTCGATCTGAACATCTTCGGCATAACAGTGAAAGGAAAGATTATAATTCTTGAAATTTGACCCTAATGGTAGCATGTAAAGCAAAAAGAGAATTGGCCCGAGGATGGAGCCTTGGGGGACTCCAGAGGTGAGAGGGGCTGAGGATGAGGTGAATTCACCTAGCTGCACAGAGAAGCTCCGATCAGTCAAGTAGGACTGGAACCATGAGAGAGCAGAGCCTGTAATGCCCACCCAGTGCCATAGTCCACACTAAGATGCTATAGGCCTAGAATGCTGGGGGTATTTTCACATCATGCACTTAGAATGAGCACATAAGACTGAGCACTCTTTCTTCATCCCCTTTTCTCATCACTCTGTCAAATCAAATCAAATTTTATTCACATAGCCCGCATTTACAAATCATAGTTTGAACATGCGGGAGAGCCATGATGAACTCAGACATCAAAATGTACTTAAACCAAACACAGGACTGTGTGTATTCTTATTGAACATTCTATGTAACATCTATTGCACAGTCCATCCTGCGAGTGGATCCCTCACCTGTGACTCTCTCTAAGGTTTCTACCTTTTTCTTTTCCCAGTTAAAAGGGGTTTTTCCCTGGTAGTTTTTCCTTACCTTTGCTGAGGGTCTAAGGACAGAGGATGTTACCCACCGTGTGAAGCCCTATGAGACAAACTATGATTTGTAAATGCGGGCTATATAAAAAAATATATTTTTTTTTATTTAATGAGTGAATGCAATACGCTCCCAGGGTACTCTGCCAGAATACAGAGAGAGGCTCATGTGATCAGTGCTGGCAACATTCATGCAAAGTGAAATGTTTGGATCAACTGAGGAATAAGAGGAAATGTGTGATGGCAGGCAAAGTACGTGTGCCCTAATCAAAGAATCAGTAATTTGGCTGATATTTCATTCATCAGTTTTAGACTCATTGGTATCTTGCAGGATAGCAACTTGATTGTTGTTTCCCTCAGTGGATGATGGAACTTACCTTTGCCAAGAACCTCTTTAAAATCAGCTACTGTATAATTTTCTATTGAACCTGAAGATCCATTGATTCCTTTCAGAGTTCATCCGACTGAGATGCCCCGGAGAGTTTTCTGCTCCTTATTCTTATTGTTGCACTTTCTCTGTCAGTTACATCCATTCATGCAAAAACCAGCAGATAGAAAATAAATAATTAAATAAAAAGCCAGCTCATTGTCTCGACCCATCATTTCCTTGATCCCAGAGGCTCTTTGACTCCAGAGGCTGAACGTGCTACTCTGATTTGTTTTGTAATCAAGTGAATGTATTTAAGCTGCAGTGAACCAAACTCTGGACACAGATCACATGTTCCATGTTTAGTGATTGTTGGTCATGAACGGCGACTCTTTAAAGTGAACAACAAGAACCGGTTCCCTGTTGGGAGCCAATTTGGGAGCCGGTTAGCTTTTTATTGTCTTTTTCCTAATCGACTACAGTACATTAGTAGGTCAGTGGATGAGATCCCAGACTTCAGTGCGGAGATTTCGGGTTTGAACCCCAATAGCTGCTATGAATGTTCTTTAGACCTAATTTTTTTTTCCTCTCGGAGTTGTGGCATCAGAGCGCAGGGGGAGGGGAGGAGTTACACACATGCACAGCCGAGCTATGCACTTGAGAGGGTGAGGAAAATGAATTCAACCGAGTCAAGTCTGGACACATTTTAATGTGCTTGATAGGACAAAGGCAGAGTGGAGACTGTGTATTGTAGCAACATCCTCCCCTCAGAGATAATCTTCTCCAAAACAGGGCAGATCAGGCAGGCAGAAACAGGATCAACCCCTCAAAGCTGAGGCACTTGGTTTTATTTGAATGACAATCCTCACTAAAGACACAACTGATACCTGGATGATGCTTTTTCTTTTTGTTTTTGCACTTTTTAATGTATATGTTTTATTGATGTTGTGTTGTTTGACTGTAAATAGATATGTATATGCAGAGATTTGACCTTGTTGTCTATTTAGATGGGTCTTTGTTTCTGGTTTTTATAATATATTATACAATTATAATATATATTTTTGTAGCTGTTCAATTAGAAATATATTTGCAAAATATATTGCACATACCTTCAACATCCTATGTCTCAATTTACTCCTTACACATGGCGTTTTTAATTTTTAATTTTAATATTGCATTACATTGTCCCGTCATGTCATCTTCTACCGCTTATCCAGTGTTCTGGGTCGCAGGGTATTTCTACCAGTACGCGTAGGGCTTTTTTCAGGGAATCAGTGTCAGGGCCACTGCAGCAGGGCTCAAGTGCGATTCAAACCACTGACCTTTGCTTCCAAAGGCAACCGCTCTAACTACTGAGCCACTGCCGCCCTATTTTATTGCATTGAATAATGCATGACACAGCATTATTTATATATTCAAGTTTTTTTCAAACATTGACCAACATGGTGGATTGTGTCTCTGATTCTCCCTCTTGTTTTCCTTAGAGTTTACTTTAGTTTCTCCCAAAGTGAGATATGTGTTGACCTTTGACCTCAATTATCCTGACCAGTGACGTCCCTCTCATCGTCTGTATGTATTGATCCTATGACCGGGTCAGAGTATGTGACGGCTAATTGGACTGAGGACACTTTGCTTCTTGGCAGCTTGCTGTCATTTTAGTTCCCTTTTCCTAATTGGCTTTGTCCTCATTATCCAGTTCCATTGATCAATAGCCACGCTGACGTGACTTGCGGCTGCTTTATAGAGGCTGGTTACTATATGTACATTATAGATGGTGTTTGAGCTCAATATCTTATACATAGAGAAACTATCAAATCGTCAGCCTCAACTAATCTTAAACTGCAGAATCACACATGCTTGAAATGAGCAGACAGAGTTTAAATCGATGTAATAGAATAAACTGATCAGATGGGTCCAGTCCCTCTGGTTTCCATTATCATCTGGAATTAAAGAGTTGACTCATTAGTGTGATATTCCGTGTTTTCCTTGTCTTCATGTTTCCACTTCCTGTCTTTTATTGTAAAGCCCTGTTCCCTGCGTGTGTCTGTGCTGTCAACCTCCTCCCGTGGTCTCTCCCCTGATTCCCCTCATCTTTGTCACCTGTGTGTGTGTGTCCACACCTGAGCCGTGTTTCCCCTGATTGTCTTGTGTATTTAATCCCTTCGTGTTCTCCCTGTCATTGTCTCGTCTTGTCCCTGGCCCAATCGCATTCCCGTATCTGCCTGACATACCGTTTTGCTTCTCGTAATCACTGTACTTTTTGGATTACCGAACCCTGACTGTTCTTTGACTCCACTTTCAGCCTGTTCCTATTCTGTGCCCCGTTTGGCATCTAAATAAAGACTTGTTATACATGCTATATTCTCTCTGCGATTGGATTCTCTGCTCCATGACCTGAGCTGTGTTTGAAACACATCATTGCTCACGAGATCGTGAGAGCAGCTAAACACACATCAATTCCATGGGTCAGACTTGTGTTGGGCGACTGCTAAGTGTTCTCCATTTCACACGTGGTTAGTTTCAAAACTACAAACCACAATCCAGGTTTCTGTCTGATCACCGCAGCTCAACATGTACTGTATATACTGTACATGGAAACACATCTGTGATGAATGTGTGAGCGAATGAGATCAGATTGTTCAAGCCATGGCAGAGGGTTTACATGAGAAGGTGTTCTGCCACCTCAGACATCTCTTAGGATTTTTCCAGAGCTACTGGGAGTTACATGTGCAGTGTGTACGATCTTGTGACATCTAGTCGTGAAGTCGCATGTTGTTACCATCACCTCACCCTTACAATTCCAAGCATGCAGGAGAACCTATGGTAGACTTCAGTTGTCATTAAAACACTAAACATGTTTTGAGCTTCTGTAAAAAAAATGGTGGCACACGCAAAGAGGATCCACTCCTGATTTAAATATAAATTAAATAGCTCATTTAAGGGTAATGGAAGAAAACATATTATACAAATATACATTCATAAAAGTATTGGTATGTACTTGTTTTGTCATATTTTTCTACCGATAGAAGTGCCACTGTACCTTTCAAAGTTTTAATATTATTACACTTAAAGGTGCAGTGTGTAAGGTTTGGTGACCTCTAGAGGTGAAGTTGTATGTTGTATCCATCACCTCACCCTTCTGACCATACAGGAGAACCTATGGTAGACTTCTGTCACACATACTTTCAGATTCAGGGTGGGGTGGGAGACGATGTGAAACAAACACAACAGCTGTTAAATGTGTGACTGATTCAAATACAAACCAACGGAGATATTACACTCCTTGATGCACAGCTAAAGCTAACGGCTAAGATCTGCCAGCTCCAGGGCTAACAGCTAACCCAGAACTGTTGAGAACAAATGTTCTCCAACTAAACCACTACTTCACCATGACTATTTGTTCTATACAGGAGTGTTCAATTTCTCAACCATCGTCCTCTTCATCACCGAGTCATCCCACAAATTGTGTTATTGTTGTGGTTGTGTAGCATTCAATTCAATAGTGATCAAATCTAGACTATTGTTCTTTGTTGATTTAGAAGTGTGAGCGCAGCCACAGACTTTGTGTAGCTCTGAGAATCCAAACCTCCTCCTCACTGAGTTTATGATTCACTTATGAATCAGAAGGAGGTTGTATCAGCAAAGTACAAGCTGTAATCCTCATCATCCATAATAATCCAAAACCTCCACCTGTGAAGAATCAGGCCTTTTAACTCGTCTGTCTCTATCAGGAAGCTCTAGACTAATGAATGAACCCCGCACAATGTTCCAGGATTGGCATTCATTTACAGAAATGATGGAATTCATATCCTGTTCATATCTGTTATCCAATATCTGACATACATAATTGGATTCCTTGATTACATTGTTAATACATCCACACAGTTTAAAGCCCACAGAGACAGAGAGGCAGAGAACTGAGGGTGAAAACCAGAATAACAGTCTGAATGAATCTTGAATCTTGAATCTTGGAGCTATCTTAACATGTAATTTACAGTTTTACATTATTTCATATTTTCATCAGTCAAGACTAAATACAGTCAAGGACACACAGTAAGTGTATAGCCTTCAGGATTCTACCTTTGTTATCTTTATAACATTTACTATGAATCGAATGGTGTCCTGGTGATGTTGGTAGAGAGGGGAGGGGGAGGCCAAATGCTACGTAACGTACATTTAAATGGCAAGAAAACAAACCAAACACTTCTCTGAATGAATAATGTCCTTCATTTTTTTATATATGATAACATAATGTTTTCCATGATCAGTCTGTGAGTCATATGAATAACAACAGCCAACACTTAACTTGTATAAGTGAATATAACATGTTTAAAATTAGCTATTGCATCTTTATTTCAGAACTATATCAGCTATTTTCCCGTTTTAGCCCCAAACATTGAAAACTAGAAAACTGTATTTTAAAATCATACGAAACATTACCCAAATAAGATGTTGATTCTGTCTTAAAATTCAAAATAAAAAATTCAGCTCATATTCAATGGGTGAGAGACTGAAAATGCTGAAAACCTCGCATAGCCAGGGGGTTCCAGTTAACCCCCCCCACCCCCCAACATTGACCACTCCTACTCTCCACCTTTATCTGCTGGGCTCCACATGAAGAAGTCATAACTCATTCTGCTTCTTCATTACCTAGGATCCTGTGTGTTCCAGCCTGAGCTTTGTTGCACAGTGGAGACAGTGTGTCCATTAATCCCACACTCCTCTAATGTCCACCATTTTAATGAGGCCACCAGGAGAGACAGTGACAGACGAGACGCTGAAGACAATAGCTTTTGTTCTCCTCAACCCAATGAAGCCTCAGAAACACTTCATCTTCAAGTCTCACTTAGTGTTTATATGAAGAGCTGGCGGTGCGAAGCGTATCGTTATGGATGAGCAACTCATTTAAATATTTGAAACCTCTGCTTTTACATTCCAATCAATGACTCATGTTATTGTAAGGCTGACCTGGGCATTTCACGTTGTCAAGTATGAGCTCCATTTGTGCATGTAGCTCAAAAATGAACCGAGACATACTGGAAGTTTACAAGCGAGGATCGAGCCCAATCAAGCACATTTATTTTTCTCATTTTATTTTGCTCTCTTATTTTGAAATTCTAAAAGTTTTGCACTGAACTCAAATTTCTCATCATCACCTCAGGTTTTAGACTCTGCTGGTTGATAGAATCGGAGCTGGGGCAGCTACACAGTCAGAAACAGCCTTTTACAAACAGGACCTGTGGGATGTTTGAGACTAAACATGGATCTGAGCTTGTTACTGGAGAATGTGCTTCACAATGTATTTTCCACCACTGCCTTTAAAACCAGGACCAAGGACTCTGCTCACAGTTTGTTTATAAAGCTCTAAAAAGTAAAAGATAGGATCTTCAGTTTGAATCAAATGTTTAATCTCTGCTGCAGATGGAAGTCAGTAGGTCCTATTCACACAGAGTTTAGACTCAGACCCTTTTTATTATTACTATTCCAAAAGGAGTTTTTTTTAATTTTTTTAAAATTTTTTTTAAAGGAGTAGGACTTAATGAAAAGGAAATGTTCTTACATTATAAAAAAAACAGCTTAGGTGTTACTCTGTGCCAGCTGTGTTGTTGAAATGAGAACATTTGGTTAGTGCCAGTGTTGAATAGAGCAGTAATCAGAACTTAGACCAAGGCTTCGCTCTCCAACTGCAGGTTCATCTGGTCACGATTACAAAATGGTTTGTTGTGATGACAACAATCTGTTGTACCAGTGGAACTGAATAAGCAATAACAACAGTCAGTGATTTTAGTTTCAGTGTTATTTCATTATTGTAAAATATAAGATGGTCATAATATCACTCATTTTACCTCTTGTCACCAATGACCTGAGGTGGTTTTGGGTTTGGGTGCAGCTCTTCACACAAGTTCTACAACACGTGTCAAACTTGTGGCCTGAGAGAGCTTAAAGACATATGACTGTCTAAAAATAAAAGTCTAAAGCAAACATTGCCCATGAACTCTAGTGAAGTACACATGCCACTTTTTATGAGTAGCAATATATTCAGTGTGTTTACAGGTGTAGCATGTATGAAAATCCAGATACAATATCTGTATCTTAAATACCTGATAATATATATATATATATATATATTACGTATGAAGACAGTTATTTTACAGTATGTGAGTTAGTAATTACATTTAGTCCCACAATTAAAATCGGCCCCTTGAGAGCAACCATAATGCTGATGTGGGCCTTCCTGAAAATGAGTTTGACAGCCTTGCGCTACAATGTGTATAGTGGCTCCAGTGTCTGTGTTTGACGAGATGAATAGATGGTGATTAACATAAACATAACATGGTGATTTTCAACTGAAAACAGCTTCACTATTATATTAAACATTGGTGATTTTTAAATGATAAAAATCATTTTCAGTTTTGATGCATATACAACTTTGTTCATTTTCAACTCATATTGAACAATTTCAACATTTATTTCCTCCATGTCAAGTATAATTCAACAATTCTTAACCATTATAATTCAACTGTTTTCAGCTTATAAATTCTTCAATTTATGGTTTCTGCAGCTTTTAATTTTGTCAACTTTTTTCAGCTTCTATTTTCTTCAACTTTTAGTTTCTTCAGCTTACATTTTTTTCAGCCTCTTTTCAGCGTTTGCTTCAACTTTTTCAGTTCACATGAGAGCATTCAATGGACTTTAATCATTCTTGGGATAGCGTTCAGCATAAAAAAGTAAAGAAAAACAGAATGAAAGGCTCCTCTATATGCTTTGAAGGCACAGGTGAGATGGATAGTCCAGCTGCTACTGCAGAAGAACACTACTAAACCCTTCCTACTACACCTTTTAGAAATGTGACACAGGAAACCTATCTGCAGAGAAATTAACGTGTTGAATCCATAGAGCCATGATGAACCTGGTATTCGCAACATACATTTCAAATGCCTCTGTTTTTGTTCCATCGAATCAAAGCAGCAGCAGCAAACAGCTCATCTCTGTGTCCTTCTAGCATTGTGTTGAGAAAGCCTCCAAATGTCACCCTGTTCTGTGCTCCCCCTTTTTATTCTGAATTACAATAAATTCACGGCTTACTCATAACTCATAATGGACTCTGGTGTTGTGCCCTGTGCAGTCAAATTGCAAGCTTGGAATACATTAGGTTGATTATCTGCAGGGCCTCAGAAAAGGATATTACATTCCTTGTGATAGGCGGCGGCATTAAATCCACAACAGACACAGTGGAAATCCCATAATGTGGAAATCTCTAAAGCGAGCCGAGTCACAGGAGATTTGGTGGTTAACCAATGAGGAGGCACGTGTGACGGCCCCGACAACATGCTTTTAAACAACAGGTGAAAGAGTGTGTGTGTGTGTGTATGTGTGTGTTCTGAGAGCAGCAGCAAATTCTCACAGCCTTGCATTTGCTGTGATTACACATGTGGAAGAAAGGGTTGAGGTTTAAAAAAATAAATAAATGAAATTGTTTGATACAGATAGAAATGAGGAAACAAGTTGACCTGACATCTGAAATTTAAAATAAATCAATTTATCAATAAGAGTCAAGTAAATTAATGGAGAGTTACAGCTGGAAATAGCACTGTTGGATTTCATGCCATCATGTTGTCTTTTCATTTGGTTTATGATGCAGGTTCAGTGAAATGTGTGCTCAGTTGAAGGAAAAGGCTGAAAATAATGAACTGAATGGTTCAGAGATGCAACTGAACTCAAATAATAGCATATCACTCATAAATTAATTAAACAAATTAAATGTTTAAACCCTGAAAGAGGTCAGCAGTGAGGTGATGGGTTTGTAGAGCATTTATAATATTTGAAAACTTGTTTACCAAATGCCACAGTAAAGTGACACAGAGAACTTTTAGATTTCATGACTTTAAAAAGATGAGACAATTCCAAAAGTCAAAATTGAAGAAATTGTGTTTATAAATCAATCATGTTGATTCACTCATTCTGGAAAGAATGTGGTTCTTTGTGAGGAATTAAAGAAATTAATTTCAACCTCCTCCCACCATGTTATTGTCAAACATGATGGATTCATTTTAGAAATCTCATACATTTCCAACTTCCACATGGAGATTTCAGCACTGAGTTGGTGCTGGAGTTTTATATGGATAAATATATTTGTGTGTCTTCTGGCTGCAGAAAAATAAGTTCCAATATGTTTTCCGGTGATATAATAAAATGTGTAGTTCTTAAGAGGAGACTCCACACAGAGACCATGCCGGCGCTTGATAAACAGTTGTTGTGCAGCTGAGGACAGTCCAACATAAAGAGGGACATGCTCCACCTTGTTTCCTTTATCTGTTCCCTCCGTCTCTTTGACTCAGCACAAGGATAGTCGTTGAGCGCCGCTGCAGCTGAGAGATAATAAGGTAATCATCACTCATCTCCTCAGCATCAGCCTCTGCAGGATTATCTGCTACAAGAGCCCAAACACTGCTCCGCCTGTAATGTTCTATTAGTTCACTTGGTGGTTGCCTATTGGCTCAGAGGCATAGGATTTATAAATTGGAAACAAATACTCAGCTCCACATGGCAGATGGAAACCCGGAACCAAGCCCAAGTCTGGATGCAGCAAGAGAGACTGAAGGGTTCGAAAGCCCTTAAACACACTGGCCCACATCCACACAGGTGAGGCCAATTGGGCGGACGACCTGCACACAACTTCCACCCAGGAAGCAAGATGGCCAATCGGTAGGAAGAGGGGCAGGTCGTCACAACCACCAATTGGCTACTATGTCCTATTTGGGCGCACCAAATGCATGTGCACCACCTTTTGTAATACATCCATGACTTACATCAATATTAAGCAACCCGTATATGTGACTAGACAGACCAGGCAGCAGCTGTCATGTTACTAATTGTAACGTGATGCTCTACATGCACAGCTTTTCATTCATTTTAAATGATGGAACTATTCAATTTAACAATGACTGGAAATCACTTCCACTGTGATATGTCATAAAAACACTTTCTAGGAAAATAAGAATAGATTAGAACACATTGCTATCTATATTACATTCACAGTCGTGCTTCTGAAATGGGCCTTTGATTCATATTAAAGTTGCCATGGTTTGTAACGTCACCTGAGGGCCACTGCAGCATCACTTACACTATTAAAAAAATAAGCAGTGCAGAGTTAAATCTATTTGGTTGAAATCTGCCACTTCACTATTTAATAAAACCAAATCCTCCACACTGGACCATTAAAATATCCATTGACTTGTATACGTTTGAAGCTTAAATACATATTAGGGGGTTATAAGCAAACACAATGTCTCACATCTCACAACATTGGGGGAAATGTTAAATATCACTATTACAACATTATAGTCTCAAAATCAGAAATAATCATTTTAGCACAGTAGTGTGGAGCAGTGACCGATGCTTCAGGAATGATGGAACAGGTTTCCATGGTGATGGTGATGTGCCTTGACGTGTTTTGGCTGAGTCACCTGTGAAATCCATAATGACACCGTAGAATCCAGCAAACAGCAGAAGAACTCACAAAACAGCAAATCTCCCAAGGCCAAGACTTAATGACAACGATGATGATGACGATTCGACTCTCCGAGGACTTTTCAGCGTTAAACTATTTCGAGTCCAGCAGCAGGTTTTCATTCAAGTGATACTTATGACTTTAAAGAGCACATAGAATACAGAGTTTTTACTGTTTTAGTGGTATATAAATAAGTGACAAGGCAGTTATTGAAATAATGTTTGAAGCGTCTAACCTCATGTGAAGGCTATCAATCAATGTCCAGACGTTTTACCAGCAGAATTGCAGTTAATCTTGAATTTAATCTCGGGGGCGATCATGAGTGATCATGAAAATGTTGTTTTGCCAATAAAAGTGACCAAAATGACAGAAATATTACACACTGCACCTTTAACTCATTCACAACAAGTTGAAGTGTTTCAAGTTTTAACCTTTGAAAACGAAACTATTTACAGAAGCTGTAGAATTGACTAATGCTAAAACTCCTATAGATCTGTCTGTCAGAGCTAACTTCCATTCTTTCTACACTTTCTGAGTAAAGAGTGAGTCAGCATATTCAATACCAAACCTCTGGTATCATTTACTGTCATATCAGAATGTCTCTAGTAAAGTCTCTCTCTCTCTCTCTCTCTCTCTCTCTCTCTCTCTCTCTCTCTC
>JAFBJT010011170.1:0-28737 GCA_016785325.1 Chascanopsetta lugubris | reverse complement strand
CATTCATGTTTTACATGACAACTTTTCCAAAACATGTGAATATGTGATTGTTCTGGTGTACTCGCATGACGGGCAAAGCACATTGAGGGGATTGTTGAGTGTTTTTCAGCAGTCTCTGCTTTCGACGTGTCTTTCCAGTATGATTCACTTCTCTAATCAAACTCCATGTGTTTTTTCTTCCTTTAATTCACATCTCCATCTGCTTGAGAGCGTGACAAAATTGCACATTTTCTTGGGATACAACTTTTTCGGTGCCTTGGGCATTGATGGGTTAAAAATGTGTAGCACGTCTGTATGTTCAGGCTTGAATCCTTACCCCAGGGGAACACAATTTGACACACGCCCCCTCTATACGTTTCTTCCGCCTCCTCTGTTATTGCACACCTGGGGCGTCTACAGTGTTGTGTTGTGATCCGACGGCGTACCCTACCTTACGGACCGAACGTCGCGGTTCTAGATCAAGTTGCGGCGGGCTCTGCAGTGAGGCTGCGCGAAGGGCGGCGGTACTTACGCTGACTTTGAACGCCTGGACGGTGTTGTCCAGCAACAGCACGTTGCACACAACCTGTGTGTGCGGCCTGTCTCGCTCCAGCTCCGTCGCCCGGACATTGTAGGATCTGCCAGCAGGCAAGCGGAAGCGCGCGCTCATCACGCTCCTACCAGGGTCTGAAAACAAGCCAAGACACCACAGAGAGGAAGGGCAGTGAGTGAGGGAGGGCGAGCAGCGAAACGGCAATCGTTTACACCGTGGACAAAACAAGCAGAGGCATTCACATTACCTGGAATACATTTACATTATAGGACACAGGTACAGGTACAACCCTCCTCCCTCCCCCTCCCTCCCCCCCTCCCTGTTTACGGGGAGCACCATAAGCCTACCTGCAGTGCGATATGAATTCTGTATGAGGCAGCCACATAGCGAAACATGTCGGTACAAGCCGAGTGCAACAGCAGAAACGGAATGCTTCATAGGAAAAGAATGTCAATGAGACGGCAAGGAAGCGATCTGCTGCAAGAAGACACGGAAACGAAAGGAGACAGAGCAGCACGGCACCAAGATTTAAGAAAATAGTGGGACGTTTGACACCACGCGAGTGAAACTTCAGTGCAACAATCAGCTTTTCAAGTCGCTTGGTTCGACATAAAGAGGACACTTGAAAAGGTTTGGCTGTTCTTGGACATACATTTAAATCTAAAACCATATGAAAGGTGTGGTGTGGAAGAGTTTGGCCATTTTTGTTACTCAAAACATTACAAAACAATTACGTACCGACATTTTCATTAACCTATAATCGCCTCAATGTTTGGGGATTTTTGCATTACCCTTAAATGAGCACATCACTGTGTATTTACATGAGGAGCGGGTCCTCTCTACGGAGGCCGCCATGTTTTTAGAGTAGCCCAGAGTGGACGCACTAAACATCTTTTGACTTTTAAAGACAACTGAAGTCGACCATGGGTTCTCCTGCATGTTCAGAAGGGTGAGGGTGAGGTGATGGATACAACATGCAACTTCAGCTCCGGATGTCACCAACTCTTACACACTGCGCCTTTAACTGCCAAAAATATGATTAATCCTTTTTGAATCTGATCATTTCATTCCTGAACGTGCACGGCCCATGATTGGCTGGAAAATTGGCAGTGTCTGCGGCTACAACACATTGCTCGTCAGTCGTAATAAATAAAAATACCTCAATCTAAAACTGCTCCATTCTGATTATCACCAATGACATCTCACTGCTTTCACTCGTTAGCGCCAATTAGATTTGTACAAAAATGAACAGAGCCACGTCTAATCAGAGACATGCTGGTATTGGCAGAGATAGTATCTTACTATTTACAATGCAAAGTCTAATGCAAGCCATTTGTTATTCAAGCGGATGTTATTATGCACAGAGGAGATAATCGGTCCGCTTTACACAGGCAGGATAGAGCCATGATCGCTTTAACTTTCTTTTTTTTTATGTCAAAATATGTTTAAGAGCAATAGTTGCCATCTTTTCATTTAGCATGTACAATATATGCACAATGACAAAAAGACTCGATGACATTTTGTGTTACATTGTAAACATTTTATGTCCAGTTTATATATCATATACCACAGATGGACAACATGTCTGTTTCCTCCCACTATCCAGATATGAGCCATGGTATCGAGGTCCAACCACTGCTAAGATTATGATATTTTGTGGCATCAAATAATGATTCATAACCAAATGAATAAAGAAAATGAACATGAACCTTCGTGATGAAACCCATTTTCAACTAGTACAGAAAAGTAAGGTTTTATGACCTGTAGAGCATAACATGTACAACAATGGTCAGCATGCTGTTCCAGATAAAGCATGCACACTACATCAGTTGTACGTTTTTGTATAATAGTCGTTTCGATAGTTTTCATACATAGCGTATATATACAGTAATACATATTGCCCAACATATGCAAATTCAGCGCAGCCATTCATTTTCTGCACTCGTGTTTCCCTTTCTATTCTTAGATGATGCACTTGGACAAGAGACATAATTATTCCAGAGGGGTCACTGCCTCAAGTGCTGCAGCATTGATACTTATGGCTCAGTGTGAGCCTGTAAGCAAGTGTGTGTGTGTGTGTGTGTGTGTGTGTGTGTGTGTGTGTGTGTGTGTGTGTGTGTGTGTGATGTGTGTGTGTGTGATGTGTTTGTGTTTGCACAATGCAGATAGTATATCTATAGAGGGCGCGGAATGTGTCTGAGCTGCTTGTCGCTATGCATCAACACAAACCTTTTGACCGAGGGCAGCACAATGTGCATGTACACAGGTCATCACAGGCCATCGTGTCAACTCCTGGCATTCCTGCTACACGACATAGGCTTCTGATCGGGTGATGATGTCATCTTTGCCGTCACATTCAGGCCCGTGTGACCGCTGTAAATTGTGAATTGGCGACTGAGCGATATGTTTGACTTGTCAGGCTCAACCACCTCTGCCCACGATTTCCTGTATACGTGACAACCCGGCGTGGGGGCACGGGTGTGCATTTATTGTGCAGGGAAGGTCCATTGAAATGCAGCTATTGAATGTGCACCACAGGAAGTGTGCAATTTGCTCACTGGCAGCTCACAGGTAATATCAAATGCCACAGTCATAAAAGAGGTCATGATGTGAAGATGAGATCTATACGCACGCGCGCACAGAGAAACACGCATACACACACAAGCGTGCATGGAGTTCAGAATCACAACCACAAAGGCAAGACGGCACAGACCTGACACCATCCACAGCACCAGCAGGGACAGAGCGAGCAGAACGAGCAAGGTTAGCAAAGAGGGTTGCGCAGATGAAACCATGCAGAGGGAAGGGGAATGGGATTTCCCTGCCATCCAGCTCAATACAGTTTAAAGATAAAGGGGAGAGGCCTGGATCTTCACAGCAGCATGCAACCATGATGACTGCTTCACTTTAATCTGCCTCGGCCGACAAGCTAAAATCATTGAGACATTTATCGGCCTGCATTTATTTGCAGTTCCATATCAAGTTTCAGACACGATAGAAAAAAGTATTTTGGCTCATCACAAACAAATTATTATCGTTAAAAATATAATAGTAATAATAATGATAACAATAATAATTATTGTAATTGTTTTGGATTTTATTATTATTATTGGGTTTTTTTTGGTTTTTCTTTGATAAACTAATGTAATTGTTTTTTTGTTTTTTTCTAAATGCATGCACACTGTTAGAGCATATGGACTTTTTTTTATACTTTTGGATTCCAGCATTTTGGTTCTTGCTTTCTCTAACATGCCTTTTACACCATTTTCTATTATTCTATTCCATTCGACTCTCAATGTTCTATCATTTCCTGCTGTGCTGTGCTCTTTTCAGTTTTGCTCTGCTGAGCTGGACAGGACAGTCACACTCCCCTGAGAGAACCCTCCGGAACTCGGGAAACGCGCTACCATTATTGCTTCCTGTAGTCAGCAGAGCTTACAAACTGGCAGGATTGTGTGTGTGTGTGTGTGCGTGTGTGTGTGTGTGTGTGTGTGTGTATGTGTGTGTGTGTGTGTGTGTGTGCGCGTGTTTTTGTATGAGAGCTCTTGACCCCAAAGCTTCCCTTACTGGTGGACTCCTCTCAGCTTATTACAAACACAGATGCTCCTGCAGCCTTCCTGTCTGTACACAGGAATACACACCCCTCTTTAAAACATACGTAATGCAGCACATCAGCATGCAAATGCACGCAAACATGTGCACACACACATGCACGAATGCATGCATGCATGCACACACACAAAGGCGATAGCAAATGTCAAAACGAGGTAACCCTCCACTTCATTAGGATCCACACTTGCACACGTAAAAGGAAAAAGTCCAGCAATAAAACTACAACCAAACTCAAGAACGATGTTTCTCCCTCGATTTCATATTCACAAAGGCAGAGCAGAAATCTTCAAAGGCAGAGTTGCAAAAGAGACACTGGTTTTTCCCAAGTTCAAATACGGGTCGACAACAGAACCACGCATTTCTTTTCATGCCGATAATTCCTTTAAACGAAATCTAAAAAGTTGCTTTTTCTACCCTGTTGTATTGCAGTGGTCCACTTGGAACAATAGGCCAACAGTTAGAACTCCCAAAGGAATGGTGCATCATTCCTCCACAGGAATAAACTTACGCATAAACTAGAGACAAACAGGTGGTCGGTTACAGATGTGCATGTTAGGTTTGGGACAACTTGCAATTGCTGCAATTTTTAATTATAAATGACGACAAAAAAACAGAGGCGCCTTAAAAAAAATCCACCATAAAGTCTCTCTTTTTGACCCTCACCCTAATATATCACTATATAATCTTCTTTCTCACTCATTTGTACAGATTGACAGATGAATTACAGCTGTGGAATTGTTCAGAGTGGCTTTTTTTCAGCAAAGTGTGACAACTGCATTTCAATGTCCACAGATGCACATGACTCTATACCGGTTTGTTTTAACCTGGTAAACGATCAGGCAATTTTGTGTTTTACGTGTTTGTTAGTCTCGTCTTTTCTGTGCTGTAATCTATATACACATGATTACGTAAAGGTAAAAAAACAAAAAAACAAAGTTCAAATAAAGTGGACGAAGCATTGCATATAGCTTGTACTGGTTACAAATCTCAAATGCGCGTATACTTCATTCATGGCGTAATGTTGATACCACCAGGACTCTGAGTGGCGTTTTGTTTTGAAGGTCGACCAGATTCTTCTCTCATCTGCCTGACTTCATGCTCATCCGAGTTCACGCATACTGACAAGAATTAAACTGAATTCAACCGTTACACCGCCCGCACTAGTAACACAGGAATACAAAATCCACTTTATACAGAGTGGAAGTCGGTCACACGGATGCAAACATTACTCAAGCATGTGTACAATTTCAGTTCTTGTTTTCAAAAGGCAGGAGAGGTTTCGAATCGACTCGTCTGAAATGAAGACACTTCCTGCTGCAGGTTTCTTTTTTCTACTTGCCCCCCCCCCTCCCCCCGTGACACACTCAGCACCTTCATCAATCCTGAATTTGACCGATTCTCCTTTTAAAGGAGTCATATTGTGGCACTTGTCACTCATTTCCAATAGCTCACAGAGGTCCCGCTAAACGACCCGCTGCAGTGAAAAATACTCAAAAGGATCAGCTGTTATGGCTGCTCAAAGGAGCCTGTTTGGGCTCTCTCCAGAAGTCACTCCGGTTTGAGGGGGCGTGACGTGAAGCTGCTCCCTGAGCTGTCAATCACCCCCTTCCCCTCCCCTCCCCTCTCCTCTCCTCTCGCAGGAAGACAAATGGGTTTCGTGCTCAGTGTGAGACGACGTGGTCCTGCATCACTACGAGAGCGCCGCTCGCGCCGACATACGTCGAAGCACTCGTACGTTGGATTACGATACAATCGCAGTGCTGTGGTGTAATAACACACTACGTCGGCCATGATGGGGGGGTTTTCCACACTCTGTTGTTAAATGAGACGGAGGCGGACTCTCGGTGGCGCACATCGCCCAAAGTGATTAGTAGTTCAACTCCCAGTCACAGTAGGTACGTGGTATCATACTGGCATGAACGAAAGTGACACATCACGTTTCTAGTTGGTCGAATGTATTTTTGCTTCATGTTTATCTATGTATTCTAAAAAGTCCGGTTACGGTTGATCATACGTTAAATATTTGTTAGCAAATGCGACTCATTCCCCTATAATTCTTTTTGGTTTTCAGAGGACTATTCGTCCTCTCCACAATCTTGATGATCTCTTTAATTTTCTATATGCATCTTCTTCAGGGCAACAATAACAGCTGCAGACAGCGGTGTTTAGTATGTGTGTGTGTGTGTGTGTGTGTGTTGAATTTAGACTAAACATTTAACTTGTGTCTATGTGGAGGAAGTGGTGCCAAGGAGGTTTCAGCCTAAGGAATGTGGGCAGCGCTGACCTGTGACCTCCTTTGGGGGGAAGCCATATGTGGTCCTGGCTAATGACAAAGTCATACAGTGCTGCTTGTAATCTGATTACTATTGTATAGTTGCTTTTCAGAGAACAGTTAATGGCACAGTGGTGGTTTGCTGAAGATTGTAGTGAATTTTCCATCAAGACCCACAATTTCTAACAAATTGTCCTCAAAGAATTTAACTTTTGATTTGAGTTCATTCACGGACATTTACTCGGGCGAATTCACACCAGGATAGTCCGAGGGACATGGTTCAATTGAGCCAGAAAGTGTCACACCTTCATTTGGTTTGGTTCTGCTCATTTGGGGCAGTGTTGCACTGACCAGGGAGTAAGAAAGGATGAGGAAGAAAGAAAAATTGATTGGGCCAGGGCTAAACACAGAAATCCACTACATTCAGCTGGCTTGTTCACCACAAAAATCAATGGAGCAACACAAAATGTATATATGAAGTCTTTGGGTTTCTATTTTTACTTTGTGGTTCAGCCTTAATTGTTTTTTCACGGGCCACAGCCCAGTATGAGCAGCAGGTGAGGAGGTGAACTCGAAAGAAAGGAGAGTGGAGCGGAGAGTGCGAGACTACGACAACGTCACTTCCACTCCCTGGACCTTGGTTCGCTAGATAGTCCGTCAGAGTTCCACACTGTAAGCGAACCGGTCCAGAGTTCACTTGAAAGTGAACCGAGACCCCCAGGACCGGAGTTCACTTGGAAGTGAACCGAGACCCCCGGGACCAGACTTCGCTTGTTTGGTCCACATTAGAGTTCCAAGGAGTGTTCACACCACTCCAAACGAACCATACTATCCATGGAAGAGGACCAGGATTTCTTTAAAGTGGACCAACTAGTTCCAGTGTGACTGCGAAGACAATGTGGATTTTCTTTTAGCTTGTTGGCATCTATTGTCCCTGAGATGATGGCTTTTGTTTGGGCATATTTGAAGGCTTGCTGGGGAATCTTGCTGCCACCTTGAGAATCATTATTGACAATTCTGTCTTAAAAGGTGGTGGAAAAACTGCATTTTTGAGGATTCTAGAAAGGGTCAATTAAAATGTGTTTATATGTGTTTTAATGCAGCTGAATGATCTCAAACCAGAATATGCATAAAAAAGTAGCAGAGGGAATTTAGAGGAAAACATGCAGTTAAAAACGTTGCATCATCAGTCTGTGCTTTTATAGTTATAAATCCTAAAAAATATATATTACATGGGAAATGTGGATTTTCATCTTTAGGTGAAATTTAGGAACAAATTCACCTAAACCTTCCATGTGAAACCATCACAATTCAGAAAGACAGACTTGAAAAAGAGGTACTTAATGAAGCCAAGTGGAAAAAGCATCACTGAAACCTGAGTGAGATCAGGCTGTCACGGGAGAATAAAAGATAAAGCCACAGTTTAGGCGGAGTTAGGCAGGAAACCAGACATGGTTAAACTCGATCACGGTTGATCTAATCTGTTGATATGACCCTCGTTTCAAATACTTTATTAGTTTATTCAAGCTAGTGAGCCAGATTAATTGGAATTGGGAACATAGCACATCTTTTCAATTAGTATAATTACTTCAATGCACTGTTTTTCCATTTTTCCCCCAGTAAATGCTCAAATGTACAGACTTGGATATTGATATCAGACCTATTTTTTTTTCTCATAACACAGAGGAAACAGTACAAGTGTCAATGGCAGTTTTCAATTTAGCACTTGTTTCTTCCTTTTCCTTTAACCATCAGTGTGGATTGTGGGCACATTATGCAAATGACAGTCATTAATAGCAGGGAGCATCCCTCATCTACATACATGCAGAGAATATGTACGTATATGGACAAATGCCTGCATACACACACGTGCACACACACACACACACACATGGTGCCGTTTCTGCTGCACTGTTGAAATCAATATGTATCTCACCCAACTATCGTGATATTATCATTCTGACGTCAACCAATCAACACCCTGCTCTCTTCCTCCCATCTGAAACATTGATTCCACTTTGATTCCTCGTCTCTGTATTCCGTGTAATATCATTTCCTCCTTTGTTACAAGGCTCTTTCATCTCGCCCCCATCCCGGCGCTAAAATGCAGCATCCATCCCACCCCCCTCTTCTGTATCCCTTCATCTGTACCTAGGCATCTTTTCTATATTCTCTCATTCCCGGCACAGATCTCTCATTATCCCCTCTTGACCTTGCTTGCATGCATTTCCTCCGGCTGCAAAGCTTAATGCAACCACAGGAACGACGTGTTTCCTTCCTATTGTATCATTCTTTTCCAGCCATTACACCGATTTACCACTGCACATATCGATTACTGATAGTGATTACGTAAGTGGTCAAAATACCTGAAGTTAATTCGTAATTTCTGTTCAAAATGTAAACGTTTTACGTAGTTTCTCTTTCAGTCGCTCAATTTTGACAGTTTCATATTTACTGGCCATCATGATACGGCTTTATCAAATTGTGAGAGATTCAAAAAAGTTAAACATTTTTGAGCTTCAATGACAACTGAAGGCCACCAAAGGTTGTCATGCATGATAGAAAGGGAAGGGTGAGGCAATGGTTACAAAATGCAGCTTGACCTATAGATGTCACCTTATCTTACACACTGCACCTTTACTGTCCAACTATTCCATTTACGGTGGTCAGGCCCATCTGTGAAACAACAGAGACAATTCAACCTGCTGTCTACCCACAGAGAAAGTTAAAGAAAGAAAAATCACAACATACACACAGAACTGTTACTTGTCTATTCCTTCCATACTCTACTAAACAAATGTAATGTAAAAAAAAAAAGATATTTTAATGCCGATGAAAAAACATGCAGTTATAAAGCAAAAAAAAAAAAATAGATTACCCTACTCATTTACCTTAGGCCGCGTCCACACAGAGACAATCTTTTTTTTTTTTTTTTTTAATCATTTTGAAGAATGGTTTCATAAAGACGGCAGCTTTTGCCAGCTGGAGAGCAACTAGCTCTGACGCATCACCGATAACCATGTCAGCGCTCAGAAATGGAGCCTGCAAAAAATAATAATAACAAAATAAAACAGCGCTCTCTCTCAGGAGTGCTCTGTGGTTTGTGCTGGTACCAGCTTGAGGCAACCCTCAAGAAGAGGTTGGACCTTGCTAACTAGCATTAGCCCGGCATTTGTGATGGCTCTACCTGCTTATGAACTATTGCCGTGCCCCCGGTGTGGGTCGGTGACTGTGTGAGGGCGGCAGAACGCAGGCAGCTGCAGATGGCTACTGGGTGACTAGTTATTACTTCTTTTTGTTGACGCTTCCTCACACCTCAGGAGAGCGATCATGGCTGTGCAAGTGGGCGGCTCGTAATTTCAAAACTTGAAATGGCGAAATAATGTCATCCCTCATGACTTCGTGGAGCCCCGCACACTATCCTGGCTCTTTGGGGAAAAAACAAAGGGTATAAAGCTGCACCACAAACTGTCCATTCGCACAGGACAGATGAATCGATGGGCCTCATCACAGTGTTTATCGAAGAACAGGAGCTATTTAATGCATCTGCTTTCACGTGAGGTCAGCTCATTTACGGTAATGCACATACACACATGTACCGCCATGGAATACAACGGAGTGCAGTGAAAGAGCGATGCAGGTTTGATTAAAGCAGCACATTCCCCTGATTTTGTTGCAGGTCCTGCTGACACTGGCACCTTTAAATGCTACCACGGGTATGTTCTGAGAACGCTGCAAATTTCCACCCGCATCCACCTCAGCCCGGCACATTCCTGCCCCACCAGCAGGGAGGCCAGGTGTTTTGTACCAAGAACACATACACTGTGACCTCTCTCTCCTGCTGGAGAGGGGGGGGGGCATAGTAGATGAGCGACACGTTAAAACCAAATTCATTTAATCAGGGAAAGCATTTATTGTCTGGGAATTTGTGTCTTTACATTCAGTTCCACATTCTGCCATTCATGATTTTCTGAACGATACCTGGAGAAGCTTGATGTGTGCAGGCAAATGTCCAAATCCATTAAACCAGACATTAAGCAGGTTTTACTTTGTCAGCTCCCGAGGACTAAGTCCATGCAATCACCACTGGACCCAATGAGTAAGAGAGAGGGTCATTATGTGAAAGAAATGCTGATGCAGCACCACTGAATGGCACTGCTCTCCTCTGTGCCACACCCAGACACCAACCTTCTCCAAAAATCAAACCAGATTAGCTCCTCTGAGCAATACCTGGTCCAATGACTACAGTATTTCTGTTTGAAAATGGCTGAAGCCAAGCCTTCTTTGGGCTTTTTAATATTCCTAATTTTAATGTCAACCCAAACTAGAGTGGCACTGCTCACACCCATGTCAACGGCCAACTGTTCCTTGGAATTCAACCAAGCAGCAACAAATCGTATTCCCTTATGAATATCGGTTCCTGAATTACGACTGATTCTTTTCTCCAACATCCATTAAAGGTGCAGTGTGTAAGATTTGGTCACATCTAGTGGTGAAGTAGCATGTTGTATCCATCACCTCACCCTCACCCTTCTGAGCATGCAGGTAAACTCATGGTAGACCCAACTTGTCATTTGAACTCAAAAGATGTTGAGTATGACCACTCTGGTCTACCGTAAAAACATGGCGGCCCCCGTAGAGAGAACCTTCTCTAAACATATATTAATGGGCTAATCTAAGGGTAATGGAAAAGAATAAAACATTTAGGTGATTATAAATTCAGAATAATGTCAGCATGCTACCGTTTTGTAATATTTTTAGAAATGACAAAAATGAAAACAATTCCCCAATGATAAAGAAAGTAAAGATCTGTCCCTTCATTCAGAGCCATCCCCAAATGTGTTTTTCCATTTTCCTACAAAATGTCATAGAAATCCAATAAGCAATGATTGCCTATTTCTATAGAGTGGCGTACTAAACGACGATGAGCTGAAGCAGACTCCTTAACAGCAGACAGTGCTTATTTACGCAGACTTACATCTATTCTAAAGTTGATCAAAGATCCACCACCGCTCCAAGCGAGTGAGACTGTTTGTTATACTGTGAGCAGGATCAATAAGTAGCACATTAATCAGCCTCCCTGCACTAGGATAGAAAAGCTCCACTGGCACCATGCACCATATGCACACGTAAACACTTACAAACATGCCCAAGCACGGCGACTGAAATAGATCATTGATCCACACATAGTCGTAGTAGAATCTTTAACGGGACAAGAACATTTGCTTCTGAATTCATGTCTATAATATATAAAATGAAGGTTCTGAATGAATCAGCAAGCCTTTTCAGGCATGGCAACATCCTGGATGCAAAAGAACAAAGAAGGTGAGTCAAAGTTTAAGATTATTGTAGAGCTGAGGCGATGAATCGAATCAAGTCGAGTATAAAAATGATTCGATAATAATTTTCCACAATTTAAGCTTCGTTTTCTTTATTTCGCTGCCGCCAAATGTGCAGCAGAATTTCACACGGATGCTTATCGTGATGCGGATGCCGGGACTGCCACAAACAACACAGAGCAAAGCCTAGAGGAGACAACGACAAGGCAGAAAATGTCTAAAAATAAAGTACATTACATCCACTGTGGTACGGAGCGAGTTGATCACAACAGCACGACTTCAATGATGCAGCATCTGCAGCAGAAACACTGCTTTAGTCCTGAGAGCAGAGCAGACGCAAGGTTAATGCTAATGCTAATAATGTTAGCGTAATGAACGCTCAGAGCGGATGTCGCAGTCACTAGTTACGTTGGTGAATGCTTCTCATTCACCAACACAAAAAAAAGAGACACACAAACACAGACAGACACAGACAGTTGAACAATGAACAAATACCGATACCCTTATATGTATTTTCATCTTACTTCTATATATCAATCGATATTTTCATACATCATTTTATACCGTTGTTTCTAGATAGATATTTTACTTGTATCCTTTATTTTATACTTTTTGTGTTTGTTTCAGCTGCTTCTGGAATAAGTCAGTGTTTCCCCTCCCATTATACAGGACGTTGTTTGAGTTTTGGTGACAACTGAAGGCTGCCATGGGTTCAGAAGGGTAAAGGTCAGGTGATACAGCACGCAACTTCACTAGATGTCACCAAATCTTACACGCTGCACCTTTAATTGAATCAAAGAAAATAATCTACAGATTAATCGATTACAAATATAATCGATAGCTGCAGCACTGGATTGATGCAAGGGATCAACTTTCACAACATGAGGAAATGGGAATGGATTTACCCAGTAAGCACTCTGATGCTGATCACATGAAAGCAGCTTTTAGCATGGCCTGCATGAGCAAATGCACTCATACAGGTATCACTGAGAATGATTAGTCCAACATTAATACAACAGGGTTTATTGGGGAGAGGTTAACTATTACAATTAATTTTGGGGCAATTGACATTATTCAAACTATTTGGCCAAGCTTTTTCCAAACATGACAATGAAACGAATGCCCTGTGTAGACGAATTAGGTGACAAATGAGGTGATCTCAGTCAGATGGCCAACAATTCTAAAATTGACAATCAGTGTAGGATGGGACCTATTCATTCTAATGTTACATCCATCTCACATGAGAAATGTATTGCATTTTGTAATGTCCTGTATGGCCACTTTCTCACTATGTCTTAATAAGACAACATTGTGAATATGTTGTACATTGGAGGTCTACTGCACTAATACATTTACCAACTGCAAATGAATAACAGAGGTTCTAGTCGGCCAACCATTTAATCACAAGATATCTTCTCAGTGAAGCCAACCGCAGCCTTATCAGGTGCATGTTTCTAATATTTTGGGGCCCAATTAAAATGTTTCCTCCAAACACAGAGCTAATGTCTGAGACCTTCTGCAGTCCATGATGTTTCTTGTATGGTCCTGCTCAATGTCTGTCCGTGGATTCGAAATTTTCCGAGGAACCTGCGAGTGAATATTTCATTAAAGCGCCTGCAGCCAATTACTACATGCTTGGCAATCTATGCTGCCTGTATCTGTTAGGCATCAGCATGGCTGAACCCAGTATTGCAGCTCTTCAAGACCTGAGCTGCCTGTGTTGGAGTGCGCACGTTTTGTGGTTTCAAAGACACAATGACAACAAATAGGGTATGAGGTTGGCAGTGCTGCGAATGCCAAAGGCAGAAGAGCGATATCAAAATGGAGGGGTGCCATATCTAAATGGAAAATATATGTGTAGATATAAACACAGAAAACTGTCTGTATATGGAGGATTATCACTGAATTACAAACTATTAAGCCGCTGGACTGTATGACCTCAAGTCCCAGCAGCAACAACGGTGGCGCAAGAGGTAAAGCACTAAAGATAAAGCCTGCTTGAATATGGCTCAAATAACAAAGTATGTGTGTGTGAGGTGTTAGGGGATGTACCATAGGTTTGCAGGAAGAGATGAGAACGAGGAGATGGAGGTGTCTCGAACACATTGTGGTCGGTAAACAGAGCAAACAGGAAAGCGTGGGCCAGCTTGAAAGTCATACATAAGAAAAGTTCACTGCTGGGGTAAAAATTATGAGAGAGCAAATGTTACATTTTTTACCTATCTTGGCAAATTTAGGTTGAAATATGCAAATAGAATTATGGAAAGGCCAAAAAGGTTTTTGAGCAGAGGACTGCGTCACAATAAAGTAGCTTAGCAAATAGTGAATCATGGGCATGTGATCAGCGGGAACTAGACAAACCCCCTATTTGTATGAAAAACATTTTTCTCAAGAAAATGGAGCAATTCTGGGCATCCCATTCGTATTGGGATATATTTCGAAATGATTGCAAAGTGAATAGAAATGTGTACCGTGGCTTTATCACAAGAACACTAGATTTAGGTCGATGCAGGTTATACATTTGTGGTAGTGATAACTCAGATGGCAGATGGCATTTCCTCAGCAGCACTGGCGTGACAAACAGCAACCTCAAACCAGGTTTGGGTGGGTATGCCTGCTCTATTCTAATCAGATTTTACCAAAGAAGATTAGCTTAACCACGGACCCAAGTGACAGCTTAAATGAACCAATGAAACAGATTCAAATCCACAATAACGATGGGATTATACTGCGATGCAATGTTAAGAACATTATCAACCAACCATCGACCACGGGCTAGCAAGTAAGAAATATACGTAGCCCGTTCCCACTGGTGAAAAACACCCACTGCCATCCAAACATGGGGTTTTCTCTGCAATGACAACACACCTGGCATTCACCCCATTTCAGCGGAACACTAAGTGACACAGGCTTTAATGAGATCCAGGTCTGATCAGCATGGATGACCCGAGGGGTAACGTCCAGTGCAGACGGATGAAGCACAACAGGAAGTAAAAAAAAATAAAAATACTTGCAGTTTATAGGGTGGCCACTGGAGGCTGACTCCAAAAGGGAGCAAATCCCATTGACTCCCATGTTAAAATGGCCAGCTTTAGAGGTAAATGAAACATGTTTAAAGCCTGGTGCAAACTTCGGTTTTGGTCTCAATCAGTCTCAAAAAAGAGATTATAGGGCGGGTCATTTAACATTGTCATTAGGCAAACCCTGAGCTCCATGGTTTTGTTGTTGTTTTCCAGTTCCTGGACACTCTTACCATTGTGTTACTGACCTCAGACTAGACTCACTGATGTGGACACATCAGTATAAAAACCCCACATGGAAGACTAGCTACTAAAAGGGAAAGTTGTTGATCAAATTCTAAGAGTGGGTATATATTTTTTGGACCCAGTATACCCACTATGAAATCAATGTAATTGAATACAATGTAAAAGATTAATATTATGATTCAAATATTTTATTTTACATCTCATCTGCACTATCACATGTAAGCTATTACATTTTCAATGATATTTAGAGTTCTGAAGAGATGATTTTGACAACATGTCTATGTTTAATTCTCTCATCTTGTAACAAATGAAGAAAATGTGTATTGGGATGATTTCATTGTCAAAGTGTCACTTAAAGGTGCAGTGTGTAAGATTTGGTGGCATCTAGAGGTGAAGATGCATGTTGTATCCATCACCTCATTCTCACCCCTCCGAGCAAGCAGGAAACAAACTCAAAAAATGTTTACTACGTCCACTCTGGGCTACTGTAAAAACATGGCGGCCCCCGTAGAGAGGACCCACTCCTCATTTAAATACACATAAATCGGCTCATTTCAGGGTAATGGGAAAAAAATAAAACATTTAGGTGATTATAAATACATGAAAATGTCAGCATGTAATTGTAATATTTTTAGAAGTGAAAGATATGACCAAAATATTACACACTGCACCTTTAATTCAAGTCTGATTTCTGCTCCTGTAGATTTTGGTTCTTAATGCTTCTTCATGAGCAAAGAACAACAAACTGTGAATAAACAGCAAAACATTTAATAAAGACGAGCAGGATCAATTATATGTCTCACCTCACGGTGCTTACAAAATGCAGCGGAGTAATATTTACAAGCATAAGGCAATATGATACCTAAAACGCTGCCAAGTTTTTTCTTCTCTGGTTGCTTTTGTTATTGGAGCTAATCAATGATGGGAGCATCAGTTTAATTTGTATAGCTATAGCAATGTATCTACTCCTACCAAAATCAATGAACTGCAAATTTGTGGAAACACGAGCCAACATGATGCAAAACCTTTGCGATCTCCATTGTAACATCTGAAACTGTGGAAGGAATAACCCTGACTTGACAAACTCTAAAGTTAAATCATAGCAGCTGTTCACAGTGGCAGTTCAGCCAGAGTATCTCAGGGTTGCCAGGTTGGTGCTTGAGCAAGGGTTGCAAACAAGCCAAGATTCACTGACATGCAACGCATGCGTCTTGGATTAAAGTGTCAAAGCAGTGTCATGTATTGACCTCATGCTTGCATCCACAATGGCTCAGACACTAAGCATAGGTGTGAGGCAACAACAAGCAAAAGGCAGCCAGAGCAACCCAAGAGCAACCCAAGAGCAACCCAAGAGCAACCCCCCCCCCACACACACACACACTGAAATCAGAGAAACCACAAGAATGTAACAACTTCTGTTATTATGCCTCCCTGCCTTGTAGCTTCTCCCAGAAAATCCCAGTCACTCACACACGCACGCACGTACGTACACGAACACACACACGCGCACACACACACACACACACACACACACGTTATTTCTCATCTTACACACAAACACAGGTTCTCAGGGGTTATGACTGTCCATTTTTCTCACATTCTTTCTAACACATAAATACGCGCTCACACACGCATGCACACACACGCTCACACATGCTCTCACACACACACACACACACACACACACACACACAGGCCCTGGCGGTGCAAAATCCTCACACTACAATTTGTTTTTCCTACCCAGAGTTGCTGCAAACCAAAGGCCGTCAGACGCATAGAAACATCTGACAAACCCACACAAGTTAATACAGTAAATACCTTGTCTGCAGACACACACTGCAACAGATCAATAGAGTGAAAAAGCTCGCACGCTCACTAGTTGACAAACTATACTTATGTCAGCTGTCATTATAAACAAAAAGATCAATGGAGCTCAAACAAATGAACACACAGTCTGATTACTTTATTACCCATTTCAACAGACCACTGATTTATAATTCTAAATATATGATAAATATATAAATATATATAAATATGTTCAAACATGTTTTTTTTTAGATTGCAAAATGACCTTGTGGTAATGTATCCATGTCATGCATACCTATATAATATTCACATTTGCCATCCTAACATGAAAGGCAACATCTCTTAGCATTGGACTCACTCATGGAGGACTTCATTAAAATGCAGCTCATACATTTTGAATGTGGAAGGACAACATGCCTCCGCTTTTCTAGCAGCAACAGAGACATCAGCAAACAGTCAATAAAATTACATTATCAACAAAGCTTGTAGATTTTATTTCCTATTCACTTCTCCTTGACCTCACACTGATTGCTACCAAGGCATTTTAGTATGACAGACAACAATGCTATTGCCATAATGACAATTGCCAAGCTTTGATCTGGCTACTGTTATGTGCGGGCATGTCTCGCACAGTGGCCATCGACTGATCTGGCGTCGGGACCCACCATTACCCCGGAAGATTTTCAACTTCTCAAATGTATTTAATGAGAAGTTGGAGCAGTTTGAACCTGAGATAGTACAACATGATAAACAAAAAATGACCACTAGGTGGCGATACTAGAGAGGGAAACCATTTCCCTGTAACACTTAATCAGCTGCATTTTAATTAAAAACCAAAAATCAAATCCGCACTGTTGTACTTGTTTTTTGCCACGATCGATCAGCATATGAAAACAGACTGCGCTGATATTCTTCTATCTATGAAACGGAGGGTGTCTGTTTGCATTACAGGGCGTCATCGTCACCTATTGTTAAGGAGTGTGTGTAGCACTTCAATGCATAAAAAAAAAAATCCTCTTCAGAATAAAAGCACAGGATGTTATCTTAAATGATTTTGTCCCTGTCAAAGGCCTGTGACCCACTGAAAACGTGTCCACAACACTTTTGGGTCTCAATCCACCAGTTGAGAATCACTGGTCTAGCATATAGCATACGTGTGAGTGACACTTAACACCTCGGCCACACCAGCTGTGTGTGCAGTGCATAACATATAGGTGAGCACCTCAAAGGATTAGGTTGTTTCTCACAAACCAAAGTCTCTGGGTTCAGTTCATGGCAAGAATACATTGTGAAAATGACATTTCTCTACCGTTTTACTACAACGTACATCACCATTACAAATATTCACATTACTTCCTGTACCTATTATGAAGCCCACTTGTGTTTCTTGTTGGCTGACTCCATTGACTTCATTTAACAATGCTTTTTATAGCTAGCACAGGATTCGAGGTTGTAAGGTACAGTGGAGAATCAGAATGTCGAGGATCCCTGAGCAGAACTTTGGCATGTATTTTAATTGAGGACGAGGACCGATTACGAGAGAAACTTCACTTAAAGGTGCAGTGTGTAAGATTTGGTGACCTCTAGAGGTAAAGTTGCATGTTGTATCCGTCACTTCACCCACACCCTTCTGAGCATGCAGGGGAACCTATGGTTGCCCTCAGCTGTCATTGAAACTCAAAAGATACAGACGATACATTAATGGGCTCATTTTAGTGTCATGGAAAAAAAATAAAGCATTTATGTGATTATCAATTCATTTGAGGTCAATATGGAATTGTTTTGTAATAGTGGCTAAGATGACCAAAATCTTATAGACTGAACCTTTAAACTTCACTGCGAAATATGCCGCTGATGTGGACAACCAACCGTCCAAATAAAACGTTTGGTTTCATTGGGAGACTCGTGGGCCTTGGTGGAGATATGTGAGCCCTCTAAGCTATAGAAAAGAGAGCCTGAGGGCAATGGAACTCAAGCTCGATGCAGATGTCAACGGAGCTCGAAACTTTATGTGTGTACTACTCATAGTAATCCAAGCTCACATGGAAGGACACACCCTCCGAAAAAGCATGCCCGTCAGCCTTTGAAACCAGAAACCACTACACATGCATGTCGTCAACCCTTTTCTTTCTTGCTCTCTTTCCCTCCTCATCTCGCATACGCAGTGACGACATGGTCACACCTCGACAATCAGCCTGTTGATTTAAGGGCGACGCAAGGAGGCCAGATTTACGAGATAAAATAAAAGAGAGACTTAAGGAGATGAGGAACTGAAACAGCCGCACCGATACCTTGTGTTTTTAGGTGTATCTGTTGGATTTGGATACTGATACCGCTTGCGCTTAACAGCAACGGATGTAACTCGGCTTTACACTGTAAACCGTCGATCTAGAAATGACTGTCGTGAGTCACAAAAAGGTGTGAGGCATGTTCACAACGGGACAGGAATAAATAGCAGTATTTGTTCAACTGTTAATTATCTAGAGCTTGAAATCTATAGTGCAAAAATAAGGAGCATCCTCCATTTTTGGCTCCAACCCACTTAAGCAACTGTGTCCTTTGACCCCCTGGTATATTAAAGGCTCCTTAAGCAGCTGTTTCTATGGCAGACCTAAGGGTGAGAGGATAACTCATGCACACACGCGCACACACACACACACACACACAAGAGGAAGCCCATGCACACTACGCTCAGGCAACAGATTAAAATGGTCACAAGGCACCTTTAGGAAATGGTGTGTGAATGCCTGAAGGTGCAGAAGAGTGCTTGTGTCACCGAGTACACACACTTTGGGGGGAGGGATGGCAGGGCTGGTGGTGAAGAGAAGGATGAGTCAGAACACGCACTCAAGCATAACTCTTGAGTACAGGGCCAGGAGCCAGCTGTACTCGCATACCTGAGGAGTGTAAAGGTGGGGGTGGGGCTGGAAAGAACAGGCATCCTCTTTCAAAAAGAGAATATGTGGGATAATGTGACGACATGGCGATGGTAGTGGGGGGTGAATTATTTGAAGTTCAGAATAGTGTTCATATAAAAGACCACGACAATTGTACTAATTCATAAAACCCTTTGAAAATGCCAATAATAACACCATGGTTGTGTTCCAACGTAACATGAAGAGCATTCTTAGGGTCCTGTGTGCTAGATTTCCATCGTAATTGTTGGAAATAGAATATAAGGTATTTCATTGACTGGGGTGCATCATTGTTCAATTCGCTTTCATTACCCATTCCTTTCTGCCATGTTTACCGTTCCATTGAATAAGCCCCTTATAGTCACGTCAGTGTCCGGGGGCCACTATGTGACGTCACCATGTTTTCGACAGTCGTTAAGGACAATTAACAGTAACAATAGTTTCTGCAACTTGCTGGGAGGGAAAGGATGAGATACGTCGAGGGATCCTGAGCTCAATGAATTCAACATCAACCAATATTCATTTCTCAATGCAACACAACTCCATGTAGCAACTCACCAACTGAGTTGTTTGTCAGTGTACATGACAGGTAGACATTTACAAATGATCAAACCGATGTTCAAAATAAAGCTGGGCAACATGATTTCAATGGCATTACAGTTCAACATCAAAGGCTACTCATACCTTTCTTCGTATCCATTTGTGTTGATGTTTTTGTAGCCACAGATTCCCTGTTCATTTGATGAGGATACGACCAGACTTTTAATCCTGTTTCACATATTCAGTTCAGTCATTTATGCCGATCTGTCACTCCTCTACCATTTCCATTCATATTCACCTGTCCACTGGCCTTCTATTTCTACTTTTTCTAGGATTTCTACTTCCCTATCCCACTTCTCTGATGACCATGGCTGCATTTCTCCATCTCATATATGTTGACGATGATCAAAGATCTTTTTAATCCTTTAATGTCTTTCTGCTCCATTCTTTGAATCAAACCCCTACAAAGCTAGCTGGATCTTTGTTTGCGTGGTCAAATATAGCAAGGCATTTTCAAGAATCTTGGAGAGGAAGAGAATAGTGACGCGTATCAGGGATGAAACTGTCATTATGAATGTCATGTTTACATCAATGTACTCTACAAATCCTACTGCAGTGGTAACAACTCAAAAATCACAAACCAAACAGAATATATGCCTTTTTACTAAATGTAGAAAGACTTTTTTTTTCCCAACGATTATTCATTGCTGTCAAAAATCTTGTGACATGACGCTGATATCATACGTGCACATAGACAATTCATAATTCCCTCTGCTGTTCTCATAATCTTGAGATGTTAGAATGTGTCTATGCATTAGTGACAGTGTGCATCTAGGTGGCATGCTGCTAGAGCTAATCATGCCACTAACACCATTGCTGGAATATGCGATACACCTGTTTAGTTATGCTTGACGATGCAGATTTGAGAACACGCCAGACACAAAAAGAGAAAGATGCTGAATGAGAGCCCAATCTGACAACATTCCATCTAGAAAATCCTGAACAGAAAAAACTAGTCAAAGTAGTCAAGTGTGAATTAATAAAGTGAATATGTCACATCATTTACTATGGCTATGGCCACTGTTATATTTATCCAGATGTTCACAGGCAGCAAGTAACAACATGCGAGTCCTCTCTGCTACTTTCTGAATTATGCCGAGGCTACCGCGCAACATGTCTGCCAGATGCATCCATATTTGATAAAGCTTTCCTTTGTAGTCAGTCAGAATGCAACACCATTAACATAGCACTTCTTACTTTCGAATTTGTATTCATCTATTTTTTTTTACATACATTTCTAGTATATTTTCAAAGTCTTTATCTGTCAGAGCACCTTCGCCCTGGCATTCTCTAGCGTTGGTGTCTTGTGCAAGGTAAACACATCTAAGTTTGGGATTTGTGCCATGTCCGCCCTGGCAACACGGGGGTAAGTAGATGCCTTTCGGAGAGCTGTGTGGAAGGAGCTTTATTTGAATGAATTACTCTCCTCTAAATGTTTCTAGAGACAACCATGGTTCAGGACAATCGTGGCAGTCTGCAAGTGTTACGCAGGCCCAGTGCCATGTATTGCTAATTGACATTTGCGTTGGCCAGAGCAACACTGGGAATATTGGTAAGCAAATGATAACCGGTTCGCCTCCAATTTAGATAATGCCTCTCCTCTGGTAGTGCTGCAATAGCCTCTCACCCAAATACTGATGCAGAATTCATAATCAAGGAATGAACCAAAGTATTATCTGCTAGCTACTTGGCACCAGACAGGTTGCAGTCTAGCTGCTGGTGAATGAAATGTCTGAACTCTGCCTGTCAATGAGAAAGTTTACAATGCTTCCTAATTACAAACAGCATGGCAAGCTTTCCAGAGGGTTAGAATGGAATGAACTGACAGCTGGTCCCCTCGGTTAAATAAGAACAGCCTGTCGCCAGCAGTCAGCAAAGGTCAAAAAGAGCATGGTGTCAATCAGATAGAGGACGACCTTAATAACGCTCAACTGGGGGGAAAATTATCCACTCGACAGAAAAAGATTGACGCTACAAGTGGAATGGAGGATTGTTCATCAATACTACTTGGGTTTTGTCTTGCACTGGTCTTCCTCTTATGATTCCAAGTCGTCTAATGTCATACGCAAATGCTATCACCTTCGAATCCTGATAACATATCTTGCCGGCAGCACCCACCTAGCAATCCTCTTACCAGTACTTCTCAGTTCACACCAATACTGATCTGAGACCAAGCAGACATAAGGTGTCAGACAAAGATAGTGAGAAAAGTGACATCATATTGGCAGAAGAGGAATGGTCAACCAGCTGCTTTTGCGCATGACACGGTTCTTTATATTCTATTCTATTGCCCTGATCCACTGACGAAGCGCAAGGTCGACCAAAAACAATCTTCAGGAATACAATATTCAACACACTCCCTAGAATTCTGTACTTCGAACCCATTCCACAGTCTGTACACATTTCTCAGCCTCTCCAATTGACAAGAAGAATGGTTGACCTTTGACCATGTTTCTATATGGGCCAGTTTATGATGGTTAAGTCATCTAAATGCATCTACTCAACTGCTTCTTGACAAACCCTCGAGAGATGCACATACAAACACAGCACGATGAGCAATCAGCAGTAAGGGATTTGTGGACACAAAAGTAGAAATGACTATAAAACAATAAAAAAACAGCCAGGCGCAAGGGAGTTTATGGGTGTTTTAGATACTTGCACCCAAGCCTCACAGCCCTACACATGTAGTGTGCAATGAAACAGTCATTAGTTGTCAATGTATTTTTTCATTTCTAACTGAAACATCACTAAACAAAAAGTGTATCTGTTTTGCCTTTCTCCTACTCCAGGCAATTAGAATATCCAACAATTTCTCATAGTGCCTGCTCTTCATGCCTAATGGGTATGTCCCTAAATGGAAAACAGTTTGTTAAGACTGTTAACCAGCACAAACAAATCCTGAGGGCGAGAAAATGGAAATACCATGGGGGATGATTCCATTTTGCCTCTCTTCCATTTTGCCACGGAATCTAATGACAATACCTCAACAACTTACTGCCATGGGTACCTCAGACCCTTGCAGGTGAAGTTGATCCTAAAAATCTACCTCTACCACACCTGTGCCCTCCTCCCTCCTCCTCCTCCTCCTCCTCCTCTCTCTCTCTAATTGTGCTGCTCACTTTTGACTCTTTCTCCTCTCTCCCTCGAACAAACAAACGTATGGTGTTAAACCATGGCGAAGGTTAGTTCTGGTGCACCGCTTAAAGGCGCAGTGTGTATGATCTGATGACATCTAGTCGTGAAGTTGCATGTTATATCCTTCACCCTCACCCTCTGAGCATGCAGGAGAACCCATGGTAGACTTCAGTTGTCATTCAAACTTATGTCTACTCTGGGCTACTGTAAAAACATGGCGGATCCCGTAGAGAGGACCCACTGCTCACGTAAATATACATTAATGGGCTCATTTAAAGGTAATGGGAAAGAATAATAAATTTAGGTGATTGTGAAAATACCAGTATGAAATAATTTGGTACTTTTTACCTACCAATAGAAGTGACAAAATTGTACACACTGCACCTTTAAATAAAGAAGAGTCCTTACCAAAGACAATGTAATGCTCACTAGTTCATTCCTCCGAGGGAGTGGACTGCACAACAGGCAAAAAATGTAGTTTAAAAACAGAATATCGGAAATGTACTTATAAAAGGGTTTCCCCTACCATTATATAAGCCCCCCCCCCTTTTCCCATGGAACAGGTCTACACCTTGTTCTTTGACTTAACAAACTAAGAAGCCTCATATTATTGATCGTATTTACACAACAGCATGTCATGTCTGTCTCTAGATGGTAGCGCATTAACAATTGCCTTCTGTTCACTGTATCGCACGCAGCAAAGTTCCGCCCCAATACGTGTGCATACACACACACTGATAGACACAAGCGCACACACACAGGTAAGCACACTCCCACCAGGCAGAAACTGAGGTCCTTAAAAGAAAGACATGAACACCATGATTCCTTTAAGCGTTTGTGTCTGTGTCCGTCTGACCCTCCTCTCCCCTCCGCAGGCACCCACCCCCCAAACCTGTAAACTCAGGGTAAACACAAAATAAAATGCTTCAGCATTCAAACAGTCCCTTAGAATAATAATTACATTTATTATTAAATCATGATTAAGTGCCACCACCATGACGATAATAAGGAGTTAATCTATCTGGGTTCTTAAGAATGGAGCTCAGTATAACTAAGGGCAAAATTAAATATCATTTGATAACAATTCAAGCATTTGATGAGACAACCATCGGATAGCAATTTACAAGGCTATGGGCTATACACGCTAACAAGCCTGTCACACTTCACTGAAATCGAGTGCAAAAATAATCCTTATCGTCACAGCCCTGACATACAACACGATGGCAATACGGGCCTGGAAATGGTGTCCCATGTTAAAAAAAAGCAACATGGCAGGCCTAACTCCCAAGATAAGTAGTTCAGCTTCAGCATGTAGCCATGGATAGTGAAAATGTTTTTTTTACAGGTTAGGACAACATTCATTTGTCATTTCATGTCGTTGTTTGAATCAAAATCACATACTGGCAGGGACGCTTCTGCTGATTCAAGGCATGGAGAATATAAGGCAAATACTGCTTTTCTCCACTTCCAGGTCATATTCATCAGCACATGACAATGTTGCGTCCTGACATTTGATGTGTCACTGTCACATCCATGGGAAGAAACTACAAAGTAACAACGGACAATCGGAAAGATATGAATTGCCTTTTAATGGCTGATTCACCAGGGTTGACCAATTTTAAAGGGGCGGTGTGTAAGATTTGGTGACATCTGGAGGGGAAGTTGCATGTTGTATCCATCACCTCACCCTCACCCTTCTGAGCGTGGAGGAGAACCTATGCTAGCCCTCAGTTGTCATTAAAACTCAAAATGTGTTTCGTACGTCCACTCTGAGCTACTGTAAAAACATGGCGGCCCCCGAAGAGAGGACCTCAAGTAAAAGTACATGAATGGGCTCATTTAAGGGTTTGGGGAGAAAATAAAATATTCAGGTGATTGTAAATTGATGACAATGTCAGTTTGTACTTGTTTTGTAATATTTTCAGAAGTGACTAAAATGACCAAAATCTTAAATACTGCACCTTTAAACAGGGTCTTTAGCACTGATGGGGATTCCATCTGACACTGATAGAGTAAGAACGAATCTGCCTAAATGAGTCCCCCCCCCCCTCTCTCTCTTTCTCTCTCTCTCTCTCTCATGTTACAAATAAAGAAATCAATACAATCAAACAGAATGTGTCGGCAGGTTGACTGACGTGGATGTGAGAGTCTGGGTAGTGTTGGTGTGACTTCTGCTGTGGCCTCACAGATGAGTGAGGATGCCAGAGCTGCAGGGCTGCACTCAATGGATGCAGCCTGGTTATCCGAGATCCACCTCAGCTGCAAGCGTGGACCTCGGTCTCTAATGTCGCTTTGCAATTTCGAAATCTAAGAGACAGGGGCGAGGGGAGAGGATGCGTGGAATGACCGGGGGGGGGGCAGACAAAAACAAGAGCGGGCAGCGTCCATATGATCTCAGTAGCGGCAGCAGACTGGCGAGCAGCAGGCAGCGGAGGAACCGACTGCGACCCAAAAGATGTGGCACGGATGGTGGAGGATTACGTCATCCAGAGAGGGGAGGCGGGAGAGAGAGAGAGAGAGAGAGAGAGAGAGAGAGAGAGAGAGAGAGAGAGAGAGAGAGAGAGAGAGAGAGAGAGAGAGGAGGGAAAAAGGAGGACGCCTCATCACAGCAAAGACCCTCACATCTATTACTGAGCAGCAAAGCTGATCAACCCAGCACAAAGAAAATCCCTTTTGGGTCTGTACAAAAACAATGAAGTATCACCGATGCACGAGCACAATAAGCAGCTTATCCGTGGGGGCCTTCTCGCGTGACATTTCCAGTATAGGACACGTACGTGAACGCATCTGAGACAACATTTAGCAATGAATGACAAGTAAACCACACATGCACTTTGATCCGAGCGGTGTATCGGTACATGCATTGGAGCAAATGACACCGATGACGGGTGCCCGCACGAAACGCTGCCCAGTGATCACAAATGAGTAAATGCAAACGAATTGCAGCGATGTGACATTTAAACCCACAGCCGCTGACTAACGCCGCGCTGGTTCCATTGAACGCGGCTCAACTTGCCCTCCTGTCATTAAAGGGCTTATTGTGCACTGTTCAATGAATGAGCCACTAACGGCCCTTTAACTAAATTGCGGCTATCCGCAGCGCAGGAAGTTTTGGCCGATTCGATAAGTCTGCAAAACGCATACCGACGCTGCGCACACTGGATTTAGCTACCGTTTTCGTAGCGTGTACGCGAAGAAGTAAGCGGCGAGATATTGAATGGGCTAAGCTAGCGAGCAAAGCTAAAACGAGCGCTTAGTGTTGGGGTTGTGAGGGGAATTTTTTTCTTCTTCTGTGGTGGCGTTTGTCGCTTTCGCACTCAAACAAGCACACGTGTAATTGCAACACGAGCGCTTTGGAGCGGCGTTATGTCGACGCCGCTTGTCAACGTTAGCCCCGTTTAGCTTATGCGGACAACAACTTGGGTAAAAGTGACAGCGCTCGGGCTAACAAGCTAAGCTAACGTCAGTTGGCTGTGAGGGGGGGTAGGGGGGTGGGGGAGAGAGGGAGCCAGTGGCCTGCGGAGCTCTCTTACCGTCATAAACTGCTCCAGGGGCGTCCAGGTTTTAAGCAATAGAATGTTTGCCGTGTGAGTGAAATGGTTTGTGCCGGGGCGATGTCGCCCGATCATCCAAGATCAGTTCGCCCACTGCCGACGAAGCCCGCGCATCATCACTATCACCGTCTTCATCAGCACTCGCAGTCCGGCGCTGCCTCACACACATCCACCCAGCAGAGCGGGGCCTCCTCCGGACTCGACCATGCGACTGGCGCGGCGACGACGGATAATCCACAAGACAGGAGCCCCTGCAATAACCATTGGCTTGACGCGGCGCTCGGCGTCAGTTATTTCAGGTCGACACTTGGGCGAAATATAATCCCACGCGTGCGTGAAGAAAATACGCGGAGATGCAGTCGACGACAAAATCGGTGACGGGCGTAGATTACTGGACGTCAAATCGGCGATCGAGCGGAATTTCGATGTAGTGACTCTCCTCCAAAGCGAGCTTGTCCGTTGTTATGAGCGTCCCCCTGCTCTCTGCAGCTGCTGCTCCTGCCCGCACCGCAGCACCGCGCGACGCAGCGACGTCACGGCGCAAACCAAGCGCGCAGGGGCGGGGCCAGCGAACTGGCGGCGCGCTGTTTGTTTCCGAATGCAGGAGCAGGAGGTAAGTACAGCCGCTGCTTGAGCCTCGCTCGACTCGGTTCTTGGGTTGAATAACACAACGAGCACCATTTTCATTTGTTGGAGCTCGTTACATTAAATAGACATTGTGTAGGACTAAGCGACAGCTGGTGGTGAAGCTACATGTTCTGCCCTTTGCTGTACTTCCCAGCTCTTAAAGGTGCAGTGTGTATGGTTTTGGTCACTATCACGAAACATTTTTTTTGTTTGTTGACATTTTCATGAATTTATAATCACGTTAATGTTTTTCCCCCTCATTACCCTAAAATGAGCCCATTAATGTATATTTACATGAGGAGGGGGTCCTCTCTACGGGGGCCGCCATGTTTTTACAGTAGTAGCAGTGGACGTACTAAACATCTTTTGAGTTTTAGTGACAAATTACTTCAATCAACCAATTGGTTTTCCTGCATTCTCAGAGGGGTGAGGGTATTGTTACAACTTGCAACTTCACCCCAAGAGGTCATCAAATCGTACACACTGTACCTTAAAAGGTGCAGAAGATTCAGATGAAATGATCTGTCAGCAAAAGGAACATAAAAGATTTAGTGCTGTTTTTATGAGTGTATATTCAACTGAAAGTACAAATTGGAGTTGTTGTTTTCCTGTAATAATTTTTTACAGTACACATAAACACATGTAAGGCATCGAACCACCATTTTAAAATGAAGATGTATTTTACAGCCATAAAACATCAGTATAACTATTTCATACTCATCCTCTACCCTTACAATAGATATTCTGTGACCTTTAAGTGCTACAGTGTTTAGAGTAGGATAAACTCATCACACAATTATGTGATACGCTCATAAAATGAAGTGTGATTAAACGCTTTCACATGTACACACACAAAGTTTTTACTTACTGACAAAAGTCAACAATTAGTTTGCTAGTTTATGATTATTATTATTATTGTTGTTGTTTTTGTTGTTATTATTGTTATTATATCTCAAACAGTAAACTTAAAAAATTACTGCAATAATTTGACTCAGCATGACCAGACCCTGAAAGATGTATTGCTCCCAAAGACGTCAGGATTTATTGATAAAAAGGACACAAACTGGACATGTGCGCAC